>DWQX01004081.1:0-15899 GCA_018245475.1 Pharmacophagus antenor
GGAACTTTGCGTTCCCACGCGTAATTGTGAATAGTGGAATTGCTTAAGAATTTCTTTTGACTATTTACGCTTTAACACTAACTGTTTCTTAATGCTTGTGTTTAAAATGACGATTCTATGTATATTGCAAATCCGAAATGCTACAGGATATTGCGAATACTTCTCTTAAGTCCTTAGGTTTTGTAATATTAGTTATACTATTGTTATATTCTTTAAAATAGTGTCAATAAAGTAAATAATCAAGTTAAAGCTAACAAAATCTATAAAACAAACGCAATTCAAACATGATCCAATCACCACGACTTCTACTATCACGTAGCTCTCCACTTGATAGTTAGGCTAAGCCAGCCTCTCTGGCCAGAGTAATGTAGTGGGAGAGCTCACGGATCACCGGAACCGTGGGCCAATTTCGATGAAGCTGTAATAAACGTCAAAAAGACTAACAGCGCAAACAAAAACATGTTCTAATAAGTAAATTATTAAGCAACTGCATAATAATTAATTACATCATAGAGTTATTACTTTATAAAAATACATTCTTTTTATATTGTTTATCTGATATTGATAAAGCATGAACTAAATATATATATAGAATGTTGAAGACAATATGTATCTAATTTTTATGAAACAAGTTTTAAAATGAAGTAACTAGTAAAACCGTAAATATTTATATTAGCACCAAATTGTAACTTTATGATAGGAAACATAAAACTGTATTTATCCGCAGCGATCCAAGTAATTTAAGAAATTAGGTGTTTTTTATCTCTATGATTTTGAACTTCCACGATTACCTTTATTAGTTCATACCTTGATAACCAGAATAAAATTTCGAAGTGCGTAACGCCTTTGAAGGATATTAATCAAAAAGTTTTTACATTGTCATAACTTTTAAATGTAGCAAGAATTATTTACCACGTTGTTAAATATGAAATCACCTGTCGTTTCCAAGGCAGAGAAAAGAAATGATAGATATAGTGAACTTAAGGATTATTTTTACTTGACAGCGCTTGCCACAAAATTTGAACCTTTAAAAGGAGAAATGTTTTCAACGAAAACTTTATAGCATATTCCAACTTGTGTTTTTAACAATAGAGTACAATTTACCGTAATGCTCGGTTGTTAATCCGGACAATGGCAAGCAGCAGGATTAGGGCAAGGGGACACGCAGTGTCAGCACCTACCGTTTTGTATAAGTATTATGCTTCAGTGTCTCTCTTTTAAACTGCGGCTACTTGATTTTTTTTTGTATGCGCTCCTTTATGTCATATTGTTTCCGTTGAACCTGCGGGAATTCATTCGTAATATATTGAAATTGACTAGGGAATATGGGATTTGAGCAATTTCAGTTGTGACTCTTCGATATTCTGTTTCATACCAACTATATTTTGATTTATGTTGAAATAAAATTACATCTACCTAACGTATACGTGGAATTTTATAGTTATAATATAAAAACATATCTTTCACCAGTCCAGATGATAATGGGATACTGTTGATTAGGTTATAAATTTGGATTTTAACCGTAGCTTCAAGTAGATATTGGACGACACTAAGCGATGATAACTTTTTTTAAAGCTACACGCCATTAACTCAAATTCGTCCCTGTGTGGTCACAGGATGTCATTATCAAAAAATCAGTCTCGGTGATTTTTATCAGTCACGAATTGAAATTATAATATACGTAATTGTGTAATAGTTTCTCATATTAAGGCCAAAGGCGTAATGGTAGCCTTGACACGTCAAAAATTCGTTACGTAAAATTAGAACTGCATTATAATAAGCTATCTTACATACCAAATAAATGTATAAATTTCAATGACAAATTTTAAAAATTTTAAAATTTATCTGACTAAACAAAATCACCGATGGATTAGATAAAACAAAAAGTATGTAAAATCCATTCCAAGTGTAGCAGAGTTCGCACGATTTCAAGAGACACCCGGCGACCGTAAGCCGACATGTTATTACAGACTGGTAATTGCGGTGTGTTTGCTGATCGAACCTTTTCTAACGTAAGTCAAATCAAAGTAATTACGCGTAATTACATCGGCAAGCCCGTAACATCCGCAATGATATAGCTATCGTGAGAGACTCCATGACTTGGCAATACACATTAATATCGAGAGACTTAGCGAATTCACCGATGATAACTTTGATTTAGTATGAATCAAAACAATGACAATTGAGCGTCAGGTTCTTGCATTAGTAAGATTTATTTTGATTGACTTTGGTTGACTCCGTTGTGCAGATGTCAGTTAATCAATGCCACCGCTTGCTTTATATCGCGTAGTTCCAGTGTTCGATTCCGCAGTCAGTTAAATAATGGATTCTGAATACAACTAGTTTTTTAAGCCCCCTCACTGGCTACCATCTCAATATTAATCTGCCACTATAATAGCATTGCTATGTTCCGTCAGTCATACATATAAAAGCCGGAAATATTCTGGGCGGGCGTGCTTATCCATCTATGACATTTATCACTTAGTGTATCACCTAATTTCAAATGAAATTGAAGTAAAGCGTTAGGTCATCGTCGATAACAAAAAATTAAATAAAAACTTTTCAAGAAAAATACGAAAGTACATTACAGAGATAAGTCGGACTCCATAGGAAAATGAATAGCAATGAGCAAATTAAATTATGCGTTCTTAACAAAACAGTTCTTCATTAACATTTTAATTTATGTTATTAAAAAGTACATCAGGCATTTTGATATCAAGCGACGTATACAAGCAAAATAATTAACAACGGACCAGTGTTAAACATTTAATTAATGGCGTCATCAAATAAAATGTTTCGTATTAAAAATATCATTCGTATAGGCTTTACAGGTAGCTAGAACATAAATAACAAAAGGGTTATTAATATCATCGAGACGCCCTGAATAAACGTTGGTATTAATTGTTTATTCAAACCACTTGCCTGACGGGCTCGGAGAGACGCCGTTCAAAGGGTAACATGCATCGTTGGCGCTATTTATAAACGCTCGCTTTAACATTTTTTTTTAATCATATCTCCACTCCCGTGTAACGGAGCGCGGGCGCACCTGCCAGCAGCACCGCGGCTGATTGGCTACTGCACAGACGAACGAGTCAATAACATCTAACTCCTCCACAGTGGCCACCCCTCGTGATTCCCCCTTATCTCTTTTTGTGTGTAGCTATCTGGTGATATTTATTGCTCTACATTCAACCAACAAGTGATCTCAGAATTTAATATTGAAATTGCTTTTGACTTAACTTACATCGAGAAGTCTATTTTTCGATTCATGTCCCTAATTAACTGTTTAGTTTTCCTTTTTAATAGATTGCTTCCAAAAGATAAGAGCCCAAAGGACAGACAGTTAATAATGTTTTGGTTGTCTAATGTATTATATTAGTCCTCATGCTATCACTCGATTTCATCTCTGTTTCAGACCTGTATAAGAACTACACATATAAAAAAGACAACTCTCAACTGCTACTTTTGAAATGCGTACGAAGATTGACAATCACTGATAACATTTAGATTCTACCGTGTCCATAGCGAGCCATTAAACAAATGGACAGCTCTAAGAAGGCGAATTGATTATTGTGATAAGTCACTTTGACGACTACATACAATTCAAATGGACATGCTATTGATTAATTTGTTCGATTTCCCGTGTCTAATTAAAAAAAACTTAATAATGTATTTAATAATTAATCTGTGCAATGGATTTTAGTTTCTTCTTTTAATAAACAGAACACTCCTATTGCCTCAACTTACACAATTTTACAGCGAGGGTAAATAAAATCTTACCTTATATTTTCAATTAATTACATATACCGTAACTATACAATTGAAAAAAGGTATAGAATTGGTAAGTCGATCGGTTGATTTAAAATCACAACGTTTTTAAGTATACGGACAATGCATGAAATCAATAAAATTTGATTTCGTGACAGCTTAGCGTGGTCTTGTATAGAAAAATAAAAATTAAATGCCTACTACTATTATGGCTTTCTGTATCTTATTTCATGTTTTAATACAAATTGTATAAATACTATATTAGTAATGTGAAAAAGCAGTAGTTACTAAATGTCTGGAAAAAACTCAATTTTTTATGATCGATTTATGATCAATTACATTTTGTATAAGAAAAATAAATACCGATTTATTAATTAATAAGCCTTTACGTTCAAAGTAAATCGAATGTAGGTATTTGTGTCAGACTTTTCTCGAACAAACGCCTACTGCCGCTGCCGAGTTGAATCGCAACGTCCATAAGAACGAACGGATAACGTATTAAATGAACGACTGTGAGAAGACCTACAAAAATTTAATTATCGAATTCAATTCTTAGAAATGATTTATTATTTATATGGAAAGTAAAAATGTCCCGAAGACACCTGCATAAATATTTTGGATGCTTGATTAAATATTTTTTTTGTAACCGTATAATTCGTTTCGTGTATATACATAATTATCGATACGTAAAGTTGTAACTATATAGTTAAATCAATTAGATGATGAATCTGACGAACGGGAGAAGCTCTGGTAGGGGCAGCCCAGTACCGATCAGTGTGGTGATTATTTGGGGGAGAAGTAAGTCTAGATGTGGGCGCTTATAGGCTGATTTTAAATCAACCATTTTCATACTTAATACTTTAACGGTTACCATTTATAATGGAACGGTAATCTATCCAATAATAATTAACAGCTAATGGTAACTTTTAATTAAAGTCAAGGTTACTTGTAATCCATAATTTTCAATGAAATGATTTTATTAATTTCATAATAAAAATTTAAATACACGGAAGATGATAACATACTTATCGAGAATATTTTATAACATTAATTTACTTTTCATTATTAACAAGATTATTTTATAGAAAATATTATTTTGGTTACAATAACTTCATTATAAGTAAAACTTGAAACGCCTCTGGTCTGCCGTGTTGTGACCACTGCCGATGCAACGAGGAGGTATAGTAAGTATCGTACCTTAAAATCATTTACGCGATATAGACCCGAAAAAGTTTTACTAACAATGTATAAAGATCACGAAAGTTTAATATCGTTAATGGCTTTATTTTTTATGATCTTTTAACGATATTAGCTACTGCTAATAATTCTAAGAATACTGTAATTCTTCTTTAATTTTTTTTTAGAGTTTTGGGTAACCCATAACCGTAAAAGAGGGGTATTTTGATCACTATCCTTACCATTACTTAACGCCTGAACCTATATTGATTTATTTTTCTTTTAGTTAAAGTAATAAATGTTTCCTACGACATTTTATTTTTAATTTTATAGTTTCTTCAACTTATATATGCGCCATAAATATTGCTTTTAAACATATGTATTTATAATACATTCATAGTCGGCCCTTGGTGGATGTTTTTTTTTATTGGCGAGTAAGAAATAAAAGTTGCGATAAGAAATTTCTAAAAGTTTTATAACATAAACAAAGATACGATCGATAGAAAATTATACTATTTCGTTCTAAACAATTAAAACCCTTTTTTCTCCGATTCGTCTTTCAAAATATTGAATAATCATTAGTTATTATAAAAGACCAAAGAATCCAATGTTACTTAATTGATGTTTCTCAAAATAAAACATATATTTGATTGCCTCCGTGGCGCAGTGGTTTACCCGTTTTGCCTAATAACGCAGAGGTTCCAGGTTCGATTCCCGCGCCACAGGAGTAGAGGAGTCTGGGTGATGATAAAGTTTTTCCAACCCGCCCGTCAAGCTACCACCCTCAATGTCAATCTGCCGCCATGACAACACTGCTGTACTCCGACAGCCATACATGTTAGACCCAGATGTATTCTGTGCAAACACACTTCACTGTCTATAGTTTAATTATCACTTAACATCAGGTGAAATCGAGGCCAACTTTTAGCACATAACCAATAAAAGAAAATTCAATATGTTAGTCCCTTAAATAACAAACAAACCCTTAAATGACAAATGGCAACGTTATGTATTTCTCCTTCATAAAAAAGTGTGTGTGTGTGAGATATCGAATACACAACAATAACCGTGGACTACCAAGACAAACTTAATATTACTTTTGGCGGAAAATACATATTTTTATTGACATATGAATGTAGTGAGTAGCAATGTTTGCTGTAATACTTAGAGATAAATCACGCATTCAACGGTTAAAGTCCAAACGGTGACTTAATGCTATGCACAAAATTCTTTGTACACACTAAATGTATTATTTTAAAGAACTGTTATCGAAGCAATATCCTCAGAACAAGCCGATAAGAGCAGACCTTCAATTTGTTATTTTATAGTTCATAAATATCTTGCAAATTGCCTTCTTAATTAACATTACGGGACCAGTTCACCGGTCCAATTCAACTTGCCGCTTTCGAAAATGTTTGAACCGTATTGAGTATTTGGTAAATTTTCATGCCTTATATAACCAATTTGTTAATTTTTATTATGTTAATAATTATTTAGCTCTATCAAAATCTGATACACGGTATGTACCGGCTGAAGTTTTACCAAACTTAGATTTAATGTGGTTTAAAATGATAACACGTAGTCGTATATTGTCCTTGGAGAACGTAATTCGTGAAGTTTTTCATCATTTTCTAATATAAAGAGATACCTTTGACCTATAATATCATAAAAATACTCTAAAAAAAGAATATATCATCTCCAAATTACATAATCGTCTCAAAAAAACGTTAAGTTAAAAAGTGTTAAGGAAAATGAACTTTGTAGTGCCCCCATACAGATAAAATAAGAAAATATATTTAAGGAATTAAATTTTATATAATGTCAAAATTTGCGTTTGTTTCGTATTCTTTTTATAATTTCTTTAAGAAATATAAATAAGATTGTTTAGTTCTCAGAATCGCGATCCACGAGCCTTTGGTCCAATGATGCTGTAGTAGTCGTCAATAAGACTTACATCATTAGAATCTAGAGGATATTAAAATATATTTATTATAAAAATATAACGGTTTAACACGATGTTCCGGGGTTCGATTCCCGCGCCACAGGTATAGTGGAGATTAGACGGTGGAAGGGTTTTTCCAACTCACCAGACTAGCTACCACCCGCAATAACATATTGCCGCCATAACACCATTGCTTTGTTGCGGCGGTCAAATGTGTGAGAACTGGAAGTATTCTGGGCAAATATGCTTGACCAACTACGGCGTCATTTTATCTTAACATCAGTTAAAATCGAGTACAAGAGTAACCCCATAATCTATAAAAAAATGAGTCACATTTAAGTTTATCAAAAAAAAACTTTAAAGGCCTTACTTAATAATAGCATCGGTAAAAAGAACACGACACAGGCTCTGAATTTGGTACGTAATTTCCCGTACAATTTATTTAGTGTAAAGAGTTTCGTATTCGAACCGTTACTTCCTCTTTTTATCAGTGTTTCGTTTTATTAAAAAAAAAGGTTTCCCGGGCAGCGTGCCGACAGAACACGGCGCGTGACAGCTCGCGGGTGCGCTGCACTTATCTCTACCGAACTAAGAACGACTGTAAAAAGCTTTGGTTATTGCACAAACAAATTCAAACTTTATTCCATTCGCCTTAGACTGCTTACCAAAAGCTTAAATATTATATAGATGAAATATGTAGCAATCTGTAGTTCTTAGAAAAACAATTCCATTTTATACTTTATGCATACTACTTTTATGGTTTCTTTTACGCTGTAATCAAAATGTACGATTGGTTACACTGTACCGAAATGATCGAGCGCTAATAAAACGATACAATGGAACGGTCAATGTGTCTCGTGCCATTATTTTTGTTCCACCCGGAGAGCTGCCCGTTTTTTGTCCGATAGAACATTGCTTTTTCAGTTTATCTAAAATCACGTAGTACCATGCCTTCACCGTGAGCGTTGGACGATTTATTTTCAATTATATTTTTGTAATACGTCATAGTAATTTTACTTTGAGCATATATTATCTTCTATACAGTTTATTTGTGAGGATTTGTGAATACAATAACCTCAAAATGGCATAAATAAATAACTGTGCCCGTAGTAATGTGGTAATCTTAAAAGTGTAGAATAATTTACACAAAATGTTAAAGATGAATTACCTCCGTAGCGTAACGGCTATTGAAATTAAATTATATTATTTCAACTATGGAACCTTCAAGAAAAGGTCAACTCCTTTCTTAAAGGTCGGCAACGTAGTTGTGACTCTGAATGTGGCGATCTGCCTATGGGCGACTGTGATCACTTTCCATCAGGTGTACCGCTTGCTCGTTTTCTTACTCTACCTATATTGAAATGTCTAGATGAACGTGCCGACAAAACACACGTATGCGAACCTGTTTAATGCAGTATTGGCGATACACACTTATTAATATTTAACTTATTTATAAAGTACCCTCACGTACTTATATATTGCACCTTGATATTTTTATTTCCCTTACTCCCTGTATTTATGTCTCTTCCCTCTTTCTCTCCTTTCTTTTACTAACGTCATTAAATTACTTTTTGGTAGTTATGCATGGATCCCTAAAAACCATTACTTCAATGGGCAATTCAATCCACTTTTATTGCTACTAACGATGATATTGCCGTTATTTACGGCTAAAAAAACAAAAATAAAAATAAGGGAAGGAAAGTAATTAAAAACATCATTAACCTACCTCACTTCTGGCTACAATAATATTTTTGCTAAAGCGACATTTCTTTCACTCGCACCTACAAAAACGTTCCTGCCGTAATGTGCGACCTCCAAAGAATTAATAAACAAGTTGGAGCAAATAATATCTTTTCTAAAAATTATACGATATTAGGGTCTAATACTCGTAATAAATTTTCAACACGTAGAAAATTATAACACTACTGAAAGGAACATCATGCGATTATTATATTGACACGAGGTTTATGGATAATTTTTTAATGGTTTCATTTTCGAGGACTCGATAATCCAACACATTAAATATAATTACACACAAAAAATAAAATTATAACAAAAGAATATTCCCACTACGATGCAATAAAAAAAATATACAGAGCTTAGCAGCCTAATTATTTCGTCCAAAAAATTCCTCACTTAATTTATTAGTGCTGGAATCAATTTCTAAAATACTTACCACAAAGATAAATCAGAGAACCTATCAGCTGTATAACATCTCTTACGGCTAAAACTACGGAGAGTCAACAAAAAGAATATACCAAAATCGATCTAGCCATTTCGGGTCACCCTTTGATTTACTTTTATCCAAAAAGAAGAACATGAAAGTACAAATAATTCGCTGAAAGGATCAGTCGTGGGAGGATTAATAACGACTGTGGCTGTTGTTATTGGATGGAATAACAATTGAATAGAAAATAATAGAACTTTTCGTTATTCACTTGTTTAATTTTAATTAATAAACGGTCATTTTGAATACTCGTAACGTACTTAAAGGAAACTTTTTTAATCAAAAGATAATAAGTCTCAGCATTATATCATCAGAGGGCGGGGTTGCTTTATTTTTTACTATCATTATATACTACTATTAAACTATACCTTCTACGGTGGGTTCGAAGTTAATAAGATACAGTGCCATCTAGTGGCGGGTAGCGGTAATAAGTAATATAAAAACACTATAAAAATACTCATACATGATATTTTTATTGCAATCACTCCATGCTAGCAGATTATTTTTTCTTATTTACAATAAGCTAACACTTGATCCCAATTTCACACGTTAAAAAGATAATGTAATGTTATGGATCAATATCCCATCATCGGCCAATGCCGATTAACAAACCTTTTTTGAAAAAAGTTGAAATATCAATTATAGTGGTAAGACACACTATAATTGTAAATTAGTCGTAATATGTCCGATTAAAAGATGTGAAAACTTGATTTTTTTTATTAGACAATGGAGTTCCGCAAAGTAACGCTTGAAGCAATAAATTAAATGAGAACTTTGTTCCAACAAACTAATTTTTAAGCTAATTATAAATGTGAATACAGTTTCGCGACGATTCAATCGAGATGGAATTTGCATTTGCGTGCAAAAGTCAGAAGGACTCGGTTTAAATAAAGCGCACAAACTTGTTATAGACGCGGCGCAAGAACTTTCAACGACTTTCAAACGACTGCTTTTTTTCTTTTAAACATATTTCGTAGAGAAATATGCAGTTTCACAGTATTCGTACGGAATTTTTTTCATTTCTCGAAACAAATGCAACAGTAAGCCAGACGTAGAATCATTTTACAAAAAAAAAAATTCTACTCCGTATTTATGATTAAAAATGTTGGCAAAAGCAATATTTTTAATATTTTTTTTATTTACTTTTTTAGTGTATTGATGTGGATTACATTTCCTTGCATAAACTTTATTTATTTTTTTATATTATATTTACTCCATTAAGCAGGCTCAACAGAAAATCACAAACATCCACCTTCAGCTTCCTAATTTACAAACTGAAAAACAGTAGCACTAAATAAATAAAATATAAAAAAGTGTTATTCAGGAACTTTCTGTTAAAACTATATATCATGGTTAAATGTGTATTTCTTATTTGCAATAATGAAATACAAAAGAGAAGCAATAAACATTAACAAACTCATTTTATGAGAGAACATTTCGACAACTTCCTGCAAAAAGATTGCGTTAAAAATTTTAGATATTACGCAATTGACATCAAGGTTAATGTAAAACATCCATTGTGTGAATGACTGAATGTTAAAACTTTTGAGGATAACAATTAAATGTTGATGATAATCACCGACGGTTTGTCATAATAATGTTGTGACGCCGTAAATAACACGTTTATACGAGTGTTTCATACGCTAGTCTGTTGGGCAGAATATAATATATTATAATTATTACAAACATATTTTAAATTTTAAGAACGATCACGTATTTGTTATTTGTGTCTTTTTTAAAGAAAAAACCCTTGCAAACGAAACAAGTTTAGTAAAATAAAACGAATTATTTCAATGTACAACACAGATATATTTGTGATATATACTACAGTTTTAACTTATTAGCCATTTGCGGTCGGTAATATTTGTTCTAATAAGAGTATGTGCAGAAAATACGTCGAACAAAATAAGTACTCCGAAACAGGCCGACTGTGCCCCTGGTGGTCAAAAGTTTGTGAAGACTTTTTTAGTTGTCTAGTCGTAAGTTTAAATTTTTAGAAATATTTGAAGTAAGAAATGTGGATTAGGTTGTTTTACTTACAAATGTTCCGTTACGGGGACACCAAATTTATTTTAGTTAAATTGAAAAAAAAGTGTATTATAGACACAAACGTTTGTACATCTCCCTACAATGAAAATTTAATGATATAGCTTATCATAACATCCCTTGTATAACCTGTTAATACTATCGAAACGGTCAAAAAATCCTTTGCATGAATCGAAATATTTTACCAATCAAAACCACAACTGGCTAAATACGTCCTTAGCAAACATCTTGACAGTTTGTGCATGAAGAAATTTGAATGTCATTGATTATCATTACATTTTTCATTTATAATAAAAAGCCACGAGTCGAGCCTAACCGTTTAATGAAAGTGTAATTTAAAATGAAATTTTGTTACAATAGACTTAAATACCAGTATTTCGGAACTGCTACCTAACGACAGACTAAAAGAGTAAAAATTAAAAAATATTATTAGCCCAATAGATTGGCTATTTGTTTAGTCCCTGATTAGTTAATCATGCAATATTCGATATAAAAATTATACATCAGAATCAGATAAAATGCTTCGTAAAATTAGCAAAATACATTGTAATACACTATTACAACATAATAAATATACAAATATCATAAACTGTGTCAGCGTTTAACCAAAACAAAATGGGGATTGTTTAATCAATTAATGAACATTTGCATCTCACTATCGTAGTTTCAATTAAAATTTAAATATACCTTATTAATTTATGATTTTAATTTAAAGCGAGATAACGGTAACAATCGACATAACATTTCATGAGGCAAGAGCAAATTTTTGAGAAACATGGACACGTCCATTTTTTGCGCATAATTATAATAATTTTAATTGGAGATTTTATTTTAAAACAACAATTTCGTATGATAATTATTAATGTTTTAAACTGAGAAACATTATTGTCATGTAATGACCTACAAAATTCCACAAGTCTTATGGTAGGTAAAGAAAGTCGCCGGAGACCGTGTAAGTAGGTGCCCCACTAACGCAACGCTCGATTTTATCACCAAACATAATTGTTTGAAGGACGCTGTAGCTTATAACGTTATTAAGAAAACTAAACTACTTTTTTTTAAAGGCAATGGGCTGACTACGGTGGCCACTAAATGTCACATGGTATTAAGCGAAAATAAGACTGGTGAAGTGTGCTGACCCAATATAATCTGGCTCCCATGTGTATGACTGCCGGACAAAGCAATGCTATTATAGTGGTATAATACCTTTACGGGTGATAGCTTGCCAGACGGGCTCGTAAATTCCCAGTACCATCCGAACTCCATCACCACATGCTGCTCTGTGATCGAAGACCGCTCAAAAACTTTCGGTAAACCACTGCCCTTAGGTTACGACAGTTAAATCTTCATATTTACTATTATCCCTCTACTATCTACCGACGTATCGCCGACCATCATATCTCATGGTATAAAAAACAAACACAAAATACAAAACGATTTACGATTTTTTTTTAAATAAAGAATGATTTTAGTCAGATATTGAAATAATTATGTTAAGGCATCCATAATATCGCGAACTGTTGTGTCCTTTGAAGGTAGTGAATATTTATAATAACTCTAAAATGCTAAAGTGTGTAAATGGAACTTCTTTTTTTTGTATTGTTCTAAGGTAACGTGAAAACAACGAAATTTTAAATATTCCATATTCAGTTTCCGTTTTGCAATCCATGCTGCATCCTAATCAAACGTAACCTTTAAATATTGTTACAATAAACCAAAGTTAATTAATTGCTATTAAACTATATAAATGATAACTGAAAAATATATTGTTTAGTTTATAGACTGATAGCGATATCGGATAACTATAAAAATGTATTCTAGCTTTATTATAGTTTTGATTTCAGTTATTTCAGCACTAGGCGGCGTTAGTAAGTAGAAGACCTATTTATTCAATTTTATTATTCTATTAGGAAAGTTATAATTTTTTTTAATGTTATAATTAAGATTAATATTATTAGATATCTACAAATTTACATTATTTTTCAAGTAGGAACACAAACCCGCTTGTTTAAAGAAATACCTATTAAATATTATAACCATAATTAAATTTTTAATTTCTTATCGCTTTACTCTTTTTAGTTAAAGATTTCGGTCCAACATTGAAATGGCCTAAGAAATACTATGTCGAAGCATCTAAAATATCGCTAACTGCTGGCTGGATCGAAGATATGAAAGTATGGTATGTTAATTTTTTTATACTACAAAATGAAAAATTGATATCACATAATTTCTTCAATTGCACCGACGACGTTGCCAGTAACCAATAAAACAATTAAAATAAATTTGAAGTTTATTTCGTCTAATGTATAATGCTAAATATTAACCCTTAACGGTCCGCAAAGATTTTCAAGTTTTATTCCTGCCCGAATTCTAACCTGTTTTTCGCATATATAGAAATGACATGCGTAATACAACAAGTAATACATTACCTGTATATATAGCAACAAAAAGAGTGATAATAAAATGAAAATGTTTTAACTGTCAAATACACGGCATTGGACTTAGTTACTAAAACTACGATGGCACTCATATTGCACCATTAGCCTTTTAAGGGTTAACAGTAGATTTACCCCGCCCGTCATTTTAAAAGACCATTCGTAGATAAAAATTTAGTATATATATGCGTTTGACTTTTTATTTTTTAATTCTGCCTCAGGCAACATTTTTCTATAATTTTTATTGCAGTACAGGAAAAATAGGAATACGATAATGCACAAAATTACAAGACTCGAAAAGAAATTCTTAAAAATGTGTCGGTAAATCTAATGTTATTATACTATTCGTGGTATGATTAAAAATTATAATTTTTACTATTATTAGAATTAATATCTATTAAAATACCGTATTTCGTTAACAGGCGTACAAGTAATAAATCTAGAATAGATTATAATAATGGTGCAGTAAAATCTATCGCAATCGCTGGGAAAAAACGTAATAAAAGCTTGAAGTTTGGTGTTAAATATGAGGTAATTTTTGTTTTCTAGTTTTTGAGACCATCAATTATCATAAAGTGTTCCACAATAAATATTCTTTCATAATACCGAAACGTACTTAACAGATTAAATTATACATTTGTTACAAGCCAGAAACATATTTCAAAGGATTTAGCGAATTGAAAATGACAATCTAAAATAATTACAATTGATAAACAAAACCCTAATGTGGTCACTGAGAAATTATTTAACTTTAATTGTTTTTCAACTAGTATATTCATAATCATAGATTAACCCAGTAACTACAGAAGAAGAAACAAATGAAATGGTATGCAAGAAAATACCTGGTACTTTGTTTCATAGAGTGTCGCTGGAGACGATTCTGCCTAAATATTTAAAGGATTATGAGTTTCTTGGTAAGATTTTATACATCATAAAAAATCTTGTCATTAAATTTTTTTTTCTATTTTAAAATAGATTCATTTTTAAAATAGACAGCAAATGTGATTTTCTGAACAGGTGTAGATACTTTGAGGGAAGGTAATAATTCAAAATACTTTTATCAAGAAGTAGACTCAAACACTGATAATAGAAAAACGTTAATAGTCAATTTCGACGAGATCCATGAAAACTGGATTCCTATCAGGTATATTTCAACTTTCGTTTGTGGTAATATTAAAATCAAAAGTGAAACATCTTGACACACGAAAACATCTCGGGGTTGTTTTTAAATATATCAAGTAAAATTTGAAAACGTCTTTTGGATCGGGACTTATAATATATACGCAAACTCATCAATGTCCAATGTACAACTGATGTTTAACAAAGCTAACCTCATAGGATAACTTTTTATGTCTAACCTTTGACACCTTTGTCAATCTATGATCATATGAATTTGTAATCTGCAAGCTTTAAGTATCTTCATCTACATCTCTTTATGATTTTAGTATAAAAAAATTATAGCATTTAAATATGGTGATATGTAGATATCGCCAATTTTCTAGCATAACGACAAATTTCGAAAAGAGCAGCTTTACAGTAGGTCGTTTTTAGTTTGTAATATTTTAAATTATTTGATATGTATAAAGATATTAATCATACATCCTTCAGAAGACTTACATGTGTTTGTTATTCCATTTTTCCAATATCAGTATAAAATCAATTGCTGTACAATTTTAAAAATATACGCTTAACGACTCAAAACCACATGTTTCGTTCTTGAAAAGCGGCGATATTTTAATTTTCTATTTACCTTATATTTTTTACTTCCACTATATAATCATTAACATAAAATCTCACAGGTTTGAAGAGATTGAATACAATTTATGGCAAGAAACTTTAACCAAACATAACATATGGGAATTTCATAATTTCAATATTGATTTTGATGAAGATGTCTTCAGTACTGAAAAATGTAAGTTAATATTATCTTATGAGTTTTTTGTAATAAACATTTTTAAAGATACAAGATTAAAAATGCTAAATTATTACTGTGATAATGAGTTCCACGTGTCACTCTAAAGGCTAAAATAAGCATTAATGCTTTCCGTAGAACATCCTAGGATTTCTTGTAATGTATAAAGAGCGGCCATAAACGGGGACTTATAGTGGTTAGAAATCACTCATAAACCTCAGCAAGTAGATTATTCTTATTAAGCAAAAAAAGTTGATTATTTTAAATTTTCCTTTTTTTTTTTTGTTATCGCTGGGAAAAATGCATTAGGCATCCTCTCCCGCCGGGGGACGGGAGGGGTATGTGGGACTCCCGGTTACCCGATATACCCACTAAACAACCCTGCGGCACTCC
>DWQX01004082.1:0-15889 GCA_018245475.1 Pharmacophagus antenor
ACACACCTTGCTTCATACGCCGAGGCGATCGTACCGTCAGTGGCGGTATCACCATACAAGCCGTAAAAGTAAGCTTTCTCTACTAATTATTAGTATGTGACTCAAGGAACTAGACTTTGCGGATACCTTGAAACTATTACAAACAACAGATATTTAAAATAAACACACGTACACACACACCCGCATTAGAAATATAACCAATGGAGGAGCCACGGGATTTGTGTCACAGTTTTTACCCAGTTTCGACTAGTCTACACAAAATATACGCATGTTCTATACTTAACCAGTTAAGCGGGTTCGACGGCTATATCCGTCATTGATAAAATACCACGACTCGCGAAACGAACACACTGTCCAGCAGTTTTGGTACCCGTCTACGGGCTAAATAAAGGCTACTTTAGGTTGCACGACGCTGCCGTTCGGTTGTTAAAATTATCACGATTTGTATGAATTGTGATGAAAAAAAAATATAAAAAAACCAAACGTAAACGTATCACGACCCGGTTAACAGGTTGATAAACAGTAAATAAACTTACTTGCGGGTGAAAATAAATAAAGAATTTCATTTATTTTATTTAATCCATACGACATCGGCGGTCGATGATTCATACATATCATTTGTGTGTGTACACGGTGTGTCATCGAATATTGTAACGGTTAAGCCAATTATTTACATCAAACTTAATGCAATAATTTGTACAACGTTGACACTACCTACATAGGTAAAATAGGTATAATTTACATCAATGATATATCATGTTTTAACTGTGTGTATGTGTTCGCGCTCGGCCCGTTCGCATAATTTAGCGGATACATTCGTCACTGGAAAGACACAGGCGCCTGAAGACGGCTAGCGGTTGATAATTTTGGCCAATGTAAATTTGTGTCAATAGTTCATTATTAACTTCGTTAACGTAACGGTGCACGGTTGAGCTCCAGTGCAGCTCGTTTAGGTATAAACAAACGTGTACCTATACAGATAACGTCGATTATCGAATGACACGACATTTGTCGCTTACAATTCGTGCCGTTCAACTTGTTAGCTCACAATACGATAGCCGTAGTAATATTTATCACAACAAGCTATACACAGTAAATCACACAGACACTGTGCCTGTGCATCTCGACCTAGCTATTATAGCCAGTGCAGGGATCGATACAATGATTATCAAGAACCAGGTCTGTCTGTCAGTCTGTATGTAGTGACGTCACACGTATAGCGTTTGTGGTTGTGGCTCACTTGAGCGCCGCCTGGTTGACCATGCTCTCGAGGTCCGCGCCCGTGAAGCCGGTGGTGCCGCGCGCGAGCGCCTCCACGTCCACGTCCTTCTGCGCCGCGACGCGCGCCACGTACAGCCGCAGGATCTCCACGCGCCCGCCGTAGTCCGGCGTCGGCACCGACACCTGCGCACGGCGCGTTCCACGTGTATATACACGTCGATTTAAATTTTGTACTGCGAAACATTTGACGTGCATTTTCACGATGTACATTTATAAAAAAAAAAAACGAATAAAAACCATCCGCATGCATGTAAAAATCCTACGTGCTTCGTACAATTTATTACAGGATTCTCTATTTTGTATTTGGCGTGTAAACTTGTCATTGTTTGCTTTTGATTCTGCGCTCTGTGAAATTTTTGAAAAGAAATTCCACCCCTAACAGGTTAACTACATGCACACGGGCGCGACGACTATACCCGTCATCGATTAATTACCGCGATCCATGAAAAAAGATATATTTTTCAGCACTCTTGATACTATTCACGGGCTACTAAGGGGTATTATAAATTACGTGACGATGTTAAGTCGTTAATTTTTTTTTAATTTGTATAATTGACATACAAAAGATTATCAAGACCCAGTTAATAGATTAATGACTCCCACATGGGTTTGATAGAGAGAGTTATTACGTAATACCACCTCACCCTTCCGTACACGCCTTTCGGGGTATTTATGATATTACGCTTTTTTCTTTCATTGACGTAAAACAGCAAAAAAATACGACGGTATTCATCTCATAAGCCGTGTCGTAACCACCACTTTTCCTTGCAATCGCATCTTACTTAAGGAGATAAACTAAAACAGGCGTGTGCCAAAGCGGTCCCGTGACCCCGTCGAAAAACGACTAAGGAGGAACTTACCACACAAACAATCGTATTGGAACAATTTATTACTAGAATGAAGAACATAAAAGACATTCAGAGGCATGCCTGCGCGGCAAGCCTGAGCATCAATATACGCATCTACGTAAAAAAAATATTAAAAGAAAACGTGTTTTTTTTTTCATATTTTTTTTTAACTCCGACGATCGTGTATGCTATTTAACAATTTTAGTGCAATATATTAATTAACACGTCCACGCCGGCGCGTACCGCCGTTGGCTCGCGCTCGATCGTGCTATTGGATACCGAAAGTTTTGAAAAAAAAAAAAAATATCCTAACCGCCCTTTTAGTTATCTGCGTTCGGGATGTAAACGTGGCACGAGTCGCGCAACACGCAAAGTGAGCGCTCGCTGCACCGCCGAGGAGACGAGACGCCGCGCGTGCGCGTCTCGACGAGCGGGTAGCGCGCGCCGCCGGAAGAAGCGCGACGTACATACGTGCGCCGTCACCGAGTGATACAAACGAAAGCCGGCGCCGGCGTCGGCGCGTTAGACGGGGGAACGCCGGTCCATCTGGCTTAGTACAGCCACTTCGAAACATTAGCTCACTTCAACGTCAAAACGGCCTGGCCTTAATAAGGCCTGATCCAAGTCATCCCTCCGGTTAGTAGCGCCGAGCACTATGACACCCTCGTTCTGGTGGAAGCCGTCCATCTCCGACAGAAGCTGGTTGATTGTCTGAAATGGATAATTATATAAAAATTATTATCACCGACTATCCGCCCCAGCGGCGCGATCTCATCGGGTGTCGCGGTGCGTCAACCGGTGACCAAAGCACTGTCCGGAGATTTGATATCATTTGTAGGACTTAAATATCGATTATTGCAAATTAAATAAAAATATTCATTACTCATTACGTATACATCGATGGACTTCATACGATATATATATATATATACACACATATATATCGTGTGATAGGGTATATGAACCTCATTAGTATGCTTCTACTCCCCTCCACCTGGGTTGGACATGACACGTATAACTCCCACTGCCACATATAACGTGAAATTGATCTCCCATTCCCTTCCCCTTATTCTGGTATGCTGATACTTGACTCCAACTCACACATGTTAATTACCAATAAGGCTGTACATTGTGGGGTGCGCTCGGCACAGTGTGCCTCTCATGTATACGACTGTCGGAAACCGCGATGTTGGTGTAGCCGCATATGGACATTGAGGTGTAGCCAACTTGCTAGAGGCTTCTATAAATTCTATTAATTATTATTATTAAAATTATTAAATTGCCATCCACACCACACTAATCAAGCAAACAAGCGTACCAATGTCAATTTACCGCCTCCGAAGCATCATATCGATCTAATGGTGGCAGAAAGTATATATCCTATACTCTGTTTCTATATAACGCGTGTTCAATGTAATATTCATCTGTTAAACCTAAAATCGAACCTAAAATTAAAAAAAAAACGACAACTAACTGCTTAACAACAGGTGAAACGGAGTGGAGGAAGCGTTAAAGCCCATAACCGTAAAAAAAAGACAAGTGAAAATACACCGTACCTGGTTAGCATACGGATGCAAAACACTGTTCGTCCTCTTGGCGCCAACTGAATCTATCTCGTCGATGAAAATAACACAGGGGGCACGCTCCTTGGCGGCTTCTGGAATATTTCAAACGTTACACGTGTATATAATACAGAATAGCGATACAATATTGGCTATGCACCTTCCATATATAGGGACGAAGAGATTCTCAAAATATTCAAATAATTCATGTACTGGTGGTAAGCGATCCGCTTGGCTTGGACGGGGTTATTTTATTATTTTAATAGTATTATAAAACCCTCTCCAGTGCAAGAAAACATTATTGCGTTCAATGACTGAGGTAATAAGCTTTCATTCATTTCCGTCATTCATACAAATTTATACTCGCACCCTTTTCCCCCCCACCGCCACAGGGGAGGGATATCGAAAAAGTTTGTACGTACTTGCACATCCCAAACACACTTTTCAAATTACAAGTCTTTCGGACGGTTTAGACTCTGCGTTACAGCGATACAGTCGGAAATTAACCTTTTGATTATTATGTAAAGATATATATTCGCATGATACGTAGATAGTAGCTGGTATTCGGCTCATTCATCTATTTGCAGAAATTTTCGAACAATACGGCATATACGGTATTTAAAATTGTAGCTTTTTGATTAAGAATGTACGTATGATTATTGAATTCCAACAGGCGTAAACTATGATGTAGATGTTTTGAGATAACCCCGGCTGTAGACATAACAATTGGCCGAACCCATACTTTGTCCTGCTTCCAAATTCTTTGAACCTCATCTTTTCGCTCCGTATATTTGGCTACTTTTTCGCTCATAGTTATAAATGATGTTTTATTAATTTTACGTTGTAATGTAAAGTCTGGGCGGTTTTAGAGTATCGTTTTACCGGTTAATATAACGATCATAGTACATTTTAATAGCTTGATTCTCTAAGACGGTAATGGATTATTATTATTAATATTACTATAATTATCTCATTTATTTTAATATAATAAAGTTTTAAACATACTCTTTGTAATAGTAATAAAAAGAATCATAAAAATCTCACAAACTTTCAACAGATATTGACACGCTCAAAATCTAAATTCCATTTTTAAATTATACTTTTTTTCTCGATTTAAGTTCGGATCAACTTGCTATTCAATCGGGCTATTTTTTTTTCTCAATAAAGTTTATTCTGTTTCATAACGGAAAAAAAAAATTATAAATTGTGTTATAAATTGTCAAGGAAACTGATACGGTGACTATAAATATTATTTTCAATCACCAATTAATGCAAATGTGACAGTGCATATTACCTTCAGCGGGCTGTGGTATGGCACAGCTGCTTTCAAACACCTGTTCATCTAACAAGGTCGCTGAGGCACATATAATTTGTAATGTTTTTTTTCTATTTGTATAAAATATTCATTAATAAATAACATAGTTCGGGAACTAATTGTATCTTATTCAAATGTGTCTGTCTCCTGTGAGAATATAGACAAAGCTGTCGGCATCTACCTTAACAGGTCAGTGACTTTGAAGTTAGAAACTGGAGTAGTATAGGTGACACATTACAAAAAAATTATAATATAGCAAAGTTTCATGCAAACCTTCGGTAGAGATATCTATGATATAAGTTTTAAGCAATCTGCACAAAATTTGTAGTAAGGCGAATGGTAAGAAATCAGTAAGTGTTCTCTGAAAATAACAAACACTAACAAATTGTTCACGCAGAGGCATCAGTTTCAATGAATATGCAATGGCTTAGGGTGGTAAATGGTGGTAGGGATTTTCGAACCCACTTGGCTAGCTATCGATCTCAATGTCAATCTGCTGCCATAACAGCATCGCTGTGTTCCGGCAGTCGTACATGTGAAAGCCAAAATTATTCTGGGTGAACACACCTCACCATCTGCGGCCTCATTGTCAACTTAACAAGCGACAACGGCCACTTCCAGAGACAAGTGTTAGTCCTTATCAATGTATAAAAAAAATCTGAGTGGCCATGCTTCATAATCCCAATGCCTCATATACACCACACTCAACATCTTGCGTCAGCTTGCTGCCAATGATGGGTCGGTGGATCACTTACTGAACAGGTCCCTGACTCGCCTAGCGCCCTGGCCGACGAGGATCTCGTCGAACTCGGGCCCCGCCGCGTGGAAGAATGGCACACGCGCCTCGCCCGCCACCGCGCGCGCCAGCAACGTCTTTCCGGTGCCGGGCGGGCCCACCAGCAGCACGCCCTTCGGCAGCTTGCCGCCTAGGGATGAGAACTTCTCCGGTGACTTTAGAAATTCCACCTAAGAATAAATGTTCATGTTGAATACAAAAAATTAAAAAAAAAAAAAGAAAACCTCTTGCCGAAATAATCTCCCATCATAGATTGAATTGCAATTAAAAGTAAACATACAGTTAGAAAGAAGTTTAGTATGTAAAGGGTTGCAAGTACGAAAAAATATATAACAGTAACTAGTGGAGCAAAATATATGAAATAAAATAGTGGTTCTATAAAATAAATAATTACCAAATATTTGTGTTGTCTTTCCATTGCAATACATTTATATTCCGTAACATTTAGAAAAAATAGGAACAATGTCTGCATATTGAACATTATTAAGAAATTTCCTGTGTCAATACATAATCAATATTTATGTTCTTTTGTTCACAAACTATCTATGTATGATAAAACACTTTCTTTTATATTTTAAACGCTTAATCATTCACAGCTATGAGAATCCCAACATAACATATAGAATTAAATAGAAGCATGCCAGTCTTACTTAAGTCAGAGGATAAATTTATTCATCAAAATGGCCTATTCAGATGTATGTAATAGTTATATGCATAATATAAAAGATATTTGCTTATTGAATAACTAACCACGTCCTTGAGCTCCTGCTTGGCCTCGTCGGCGCCCTTGACGTCTTCGAAAGTCACCGAGATGTCCTCAGGATCCACCTCCACCTGGCTGCCGAGCTGAATCCTGCGCATGTTACCGACATTCCTACTGATTACATTCCGTGAAACGAAATTATTGCAACAACACAAGTTAACATTGATAACAAAACCTCGATCGAATTGAAATAAAATCCTCCAGTTTTAATACTCCATTTGTCATATATATGTAGCTATATCTTACTGTTGGTAAATCTTTGGAACTGGATACTGTTTTGGTAAGCTTTTTATCAGCAATTGGATAATTTTTGATCTAAATGTAACATGCTTCACCATATACATACCTATGACGCCATAGGTTGTGAAGTGTATTCCCATAGTGAACACAGCAATGCATTAAGGGATGCAGATTTATGTTACATCCTGCTCATCGTGATATTATAATTTTGGTTACAGATATAAAAAAGAAATATTTGATGGATACCGGAAGACAGTGCCGCTGACTGAGGCCAACAGACTGACGAAGATGGCAAGGAAAAGCACAACGGTCAGCAGCTGTTGAACGAGTTTTAAGTATTTTGTTCCTTTTGAAGCGCGAGCATTATCTGGATGTGAACCTAAAAATGCATAGTATTAATAAATTGTGATGATAATGGACAAAATTAATTATGAGTCATGAACATAAACACTACAATTATATATACATACATATATATTTTTATACATATGGTTAAGTGAGTGTTTGAAAACATCTATGTATGTATATCAGTGTCCGAAAACCTATACTATAGGTGCTGCTTAGCAACCTATTCCAAGAGGATCAAGAGTACTGTGTGTGAAAAATGTCCCTGATATTTATGATAATTAATAATGAAAATAATAATGGATAGATCTATAAAAAAGTACTACCTGCAAGGTATCCTTCTGCAAATGCTATCTTTATTTTGTCTTTCTGATGTTTCGTTAGTATCTGGTCCTCACTAAGGAGTTTTTCAAGCCGAGGTGCCACCTCTGGTCCTGCAGTGGTGTGAGTCTGCTTCTCGGCAGTATCACTAACAGTTAAACCTACATCGTGAGAAACATTTTCATTTTAAATATAACTTATACAATTTATTTAATAAGTTATTTAGTTTTGTACGTACTTAATTAATAGTAATGAAACAATGAATTTATATTAATATGTGGTGGAAAATAGGACTTAACAATTTTAAAACAAAATCAAACAATATATCTTAAATAAAACAAAAATAAATTTGCTAATTTCCACATTATTTAGTCACAAATAGCCCAACTTCGGACTTGTGCATCCCTAATATATCCTGAGAATGCCCAATGTAGTGGCGAAATGCATTGAGATTGTAATTAACACTTAAATTATAAAACTATATTGTTTCACAATACCAAAAAGTTTAAGGCAACACTTAAAATCTCACAGTAGAACAAAAAGGTAATGTATTATTTCTTATCAGATCTTATCTTCTCAGAGTATAAAAATCAATAAACTTTGTAAAATCTACAACCTTTAAAAAACCTGTCCACATCTGCATATAGATCTTCATCAACACTGTTGTTACTGCACTGCTTCCACAACAATACATTCACATTTTTTTATTAACCAAAATAATGTAATGACAGGTAAAAGCATCTATGTCTGGATTTAAAATGGTAATAATTCAGACATAGCAAGAAATTGCTAAGAATACTGACCGAAGAACTTACGGAGTCTGTTGATGAAATTAGGATTCCTCTTCAGATCTGCATGAATACTACGTTCTGTTTTAAAATTTCTCACTTGTATATTGTATTTGAAGACATCACCTCGTAAACTATTTGAAAGAAGCCCAACAAAGTTGTCAGTGAAACTAAATTTAGTGTTATTGGTGCGGAATTCGATCGTTATATTTGGTGTTTGTGGTCCATCTATCCATCCATTCTTATTCTTTTCGAATGATACACCAGAGATATGAGAAACCTTCTTTACAGAACTCAGTTGTGCTAAGCTTTTATGGGAGCTTTTGTAAGGAGTAACAATTGTCCTAAGCGATTTTAAATTAATGTAGCCCATCTCCTTTAAAACATTTTTATCAAAATTATTTAGAGTTTCTTCTAAACTTTCCGGACATAGTGATGGTATGTAGAATCCTGCGGTAGTCTCCGTGCCTTTTACATGTTTGTTTTTACTATTGCTATGCTTCTTTTGCTTGAATAGACATGAATATCGTGACGAGAGTTGACTAAAACTAATAAGAATCTGCAAAAACAAAGGTTACATGATGAAGAATAAATGCATTAATTTGTGCTTATTTAGAATAATTCAGAATTAAACAATACCTGGTTTTGGCTGTTGATAGAATTCAGTGAAAACATTATACATGCAGGCAGTTATTATTTCCCTTTTTTTGAAGTGCACTCCAGAATTTTGTAGGTATGCTTTTCTTACGTCAGTTCATAGCAAAACATGGCGAGTCTCTCATTTTTGTATGATCTCTATGGGTCAGTTCTAGATAGCAAAGCTATATAATCATTGCTAAAATTGGTAATCGTGATGAAATTTTTTTATTCGACCGAAAAATAAAACACTTTAAACATTTTCTTTTATTTAATAAAACTTATGATTCTCCAAGAAAACTTATCTTTGGCTCTATTTAAAAAAAATATATATTACTAAAGTTTCTTTACCACTTTAAGGAACGCATCTGTTTTTAATTTGCTCTACATTGTCAATGGTTTATTTGGACAGTAAATTCCAAAATGGCGACGAGCGATGACGAGCCTATGCATTTATATGAAGTTTTTCAAAACTGTTTTAATAAAATAGCAAATAAACAACAAGGTGAGTGAAAAAATGCATACCGTGGTACGTCTCGTGTTCCTCAAACGAAGTGTCGGGATAAAGTGAAGTGTTTCATTGTGAAAATTGACCAAAGTGTTCGCGTGTTATGCCATTTTTAGTTTCGGAACCAAACAATATTTTCGCGAATAGCATTCAAATATAAGCATCTACACATTCCAATAGAATTCAGTATAGTCCCTGGATCGCTAATACGCGTGCTTCAATCGATAAATTTGGCTTATCACTAAGCTAAGTGTCTCAAAAGGCTATGTTTTGATCACACAGTCGATTGTCAAATGTGCTCTCCATTGTGAAAAGATTTTAGTATCGAAGCTGAATTGATTCAGGATTTGTTTACATTGAGTCATGCTCTTTCGCCGTACCCAGGTAAAGTTATGACCGTAGTAAACTATGAACATTTTTAGGCCAGAATAACCAAATAGCTCTGTCTAACGAAGATAGTAAGATGCGTTTTTTTGTCCCAACTCGCTTGTTGCGGCATTGCAGAGTAAGTTGTATGCTTGTTTGATCGTCCCGAGCTCTGTTTTAGATCGCGAATTGCCGTTTTTATGTTCCCTTTGCGCTCAATGTTTACAATCTAATTTTGTTTATTTACTCGAGTACGGCGCGTACGTCGCATGTTAACTACTTAACGCCGTATGGTATTGGCTGGAAATACTTTTTATATAGACGCCGACTTTTTTATACACTAACCTAACCTGGGTTTATACATGTGAAAGAGATCACAATACAGTTATTTCATGAAAACAATAACATAGTTCCTAACATTTAATTTAGTTTCAATAGTTTAGCTTGAATAATTCACTGTGTTTAAATGATTTAAACTTTTCATGTGTTATACTTGAAAACTGGTAAACATTGGATATTTATTTACTTAATATGACTACTTTCAAACTCTAAGTAAATGCATTAATCAAAATACATCTGCTCACTTCTCTGACATTTTATTTTTTCTCATTAAAATTTAGATTAATTAGTTGTTCAATTATGTTTTAACTCAATTATCAATTGCAAGTACTAGTAACAATAAAGCCTTCATATTTACAATTTCCTTTATTAAAGAATTGTTTATAATGTGATAAAATATTCAATTAACATGGTCACTATTCAATCCTCATATTCTATTGATTAGATTTGTAGAAGAAATTTGTGAGTAGGGTTGAAATATTTACCTGACGAAATGTTATAAAGTAAGTAAGCAATTCAACTGCAAAAGTTTTAATTAAACATTTACAATGACTAGTAATAATTGATCAGATCACATGTTATATTAGGTGTTTCAATAAACACAGGGCATGTGCAGGACATCTGTAAGATATAAATTTTTAAATCATGCATACATTTTGTATACATTGTTATTTAAGATTTTATATAAATTTCAAGATATTGTTGAAGTTTAATACTCTACTTTTAGGTCATCTTGTTATTTATTGATATATTTTAAGCTTCTGTACCCAATGGGTGATATTTTTAACTGAATTACTTAGCCTCTGATGTCTGTTTGTCTTTTTTTCTGCTATCAACAGGCTCTAACTCGTATTTCTAACAGATTGACAGTTGGAATTTGAAAATTAAAAATAATGTAATATTTACAAGAAATGTGAGTTTATTGCATGAATAATATAGAACCTTTCATGGCGTTAGTCTTATTGCACTTGGCCATTATTTGATAAATCTCAGTTTACATATTTAATTAAAGAAATTCTGTCTGTATAATAAGATTTTTTTTGGACTGTCAGTCCTGTTCACTAATATTTATTGAAAGAGCTTTTATCATTAATTCGCAGTGTATCTAATTTTATTTTCATTTATTAATAACTTATCATTTCCTATTGTCCTGAATATTCCCTATTGAATTGTTTTTTCTCTGATGTATTTAATATATTGCATTAATACATTTTAAGACCTGTTCATGGTTATTTTCATTTGTTGGAGGATTCATTTCTTTTATGGTATAATTAATTAGCTGATAAAAAAATAATAAAAATTGTTTAAACAAAGTAGTAACCCATGAAATACATTGACTATATTCTGTAATAAACAAAGTAACCATAACAACTTTAATTGGCAACGTAAAGGAAATTTAAAATGTATGAATTATTTACATATCAGTGTGTTTCTATGCTGTGACTTTTTCAAACATATGCAACTGTTTCAATATGTAATTACTAGGAGACATTAAACGCTGAGCTAGCCCATTAATTACTGTTCGTATGCGTGTAATATCAACATACTATTATTTAGATCAAGGATTCACGTTGATTGACACAATGAATTTGCAAACTATTGTGCTCATTACCATGTCAATCTGTCCTCCCCCCTACCCCCGCCCATAGTGCATGTAACTGCATACATTTGATCCCTTTTAATATGTGGGTAGTTATTTAATTATAGCAGCGGATTGAGAGTTAATGGATGATCGTAAACAGTATATGAAATTTTTTAAATACGAAATTTAAGAACATTATAAATAAATGTTTGTAGACATTAACACATTGGCATATTACTATTTGGTTGATTATTTAAAGGATGATAAATTTTGGAAGCAAATTGCTCTTATTGGATCATTCTCTATATTCCTCAATAATTTTCAAGTTTTATTAAAAAGAAAAGGATATAATCATAATAGTCACTTTTCAGTTGCTACGATTTAATGAATAATACTATTTAATATAGATATTTGATTTTGAGTTTGGTTAATTATAGGTATAGAGTAATTTATTCCTCGCACTCATGTGTTTCTCTATGGGACACCGGGGCCACAATTAAAACTTGAATGTGTCACATAACCAACACATGTCACCATAAAATCGTACTAAACATGTCATTGACTTCACCCAACATGCATTAGTTTTATTATTTGAGCGTGGTATATATGAAATTGTTTCATTTTCAGTATCGAAGGACGTAGATAAGTAAATTAATTATCCATGACTAAATCAATGTTGTTTCACAACTCTGTTTGTGACCTGTACAACACTTGAGTAAACAGTTACTATGTATTAAATAAATGCATTTATTTAATATATACATCGTGAAGATATGGCTCTAGGTATATTTGAAAATTTATCGGTTGTGAAGAACAATGGATGGTGTAATATCTTTATGTCGAAATTGTATATTTCAATGTGGATGTATTTGTTTAAAATACTCATCGTACATCTATTAAGAATGTACCAATTATCTTCGTTCTATTTGTTTTACTATGAAAACGTTTATAAATCGCAGACGGTAATAAAATATACAAAGTATATATTCCAATTAGCAATATATACACGCTTATCGTAAAACAGTATGCTATGTCTTCCTAACATAGTCGCTAGCACAATACTACGGAGCCCTACAAACTGACACGTTTGACGCCGTGATCTCATTGAACAAGTTTTTTTTTTAATAATATTAACGAATTAAGTGGTGTACGCTTTGTTAAAATTAGGCCGCGAAATTTTTTATTTTGTACATACAATAAATCTTCATGTACACTGTGGCTGTACATTGAATATTTTTTAATGATTCGTTCTTTTATGGTCGATACAATCTGGTGTAGGAAACAAAAAGATTGTCGTTGACAACTGTCTGTATGTTGCCGCATCATTCAAAAACTAATTGAAGGCTTTTTATGCTTTTTTTTTATTTTATATGATAACAAACCATCTGAGTTAGGGTTTAAGTTAACTTTACGCGAAAAATCTATAATTTCTTCGGGGTATTAACATCAATTTATTAGTTTAGTTTAACAGTTACGGGTTAATATTTGACTACGGTTTCACATGATGTTAAGTGACATAGACGTCGCAGACGGTGATGCAAGTTCGCACAGAATACTTATGGCTGTCACGTACATGAACACCGGAACACAGTAACGCTGTTAGGGCGGCATATCGCCTGCAAACTTAGTATCACAAGCCTGTGCTGTTTTCAGTGAAACGGATCAGTGTAGCGCACCGTTTGGTTTTGTATTTAGAAACACCTATAATTACGCCCTAGCCTACGTAAATTCTATAGTCGAGCACAAACACGCACACGCATACCAAACACCCCCCGTTGAATAGGACATCGAAGTGTATTGGACGCGTTATCACACCATTTACATATGGCGTACGTTGATATAGTTTGATTTTTTTCGTTGCCGACGAAAATATTCACAATATTTTTCTGTTAATTTACTATCGACTATGTAATATTTTTCAAACCTGTAAACAAAATCGATTTCAGTTTTAAAATATCACAGAGAGCATAAAAAGAAATGGGAAAAGACAAGTTTACACGCTAAATACAGATTAAAAAAGAAATAGTTATAGATTTTACGAAATATGTAGAAGATTTACATTTATGACGATGGTATATATATTTTTTTAATTTATTCCATGAATATAAACGGTTTCACAGTGCGGACTTAAATTCACCTGTATTCCACGTCGATCGAACTTAATTGGTTTGAATAAAAACGTTCACAATTTGTTGTAAGAAATAGGCGTCTCGAATGAAATATACGTGCTATACAGTTTATATATATGTAGAGTTTTTTTTTAACCCGTCCGTCTAGCTACCACTCTCAATGCCGATCTGCTGCCATAACAGCATCGCTGTGTTCGAGCACTCATACATATGGAAGCCTGACTGTTCTGGGCGAGCGAACTTCAGCATATAGATTCTTATTGTCACTTAACATCATCAGCGATCGAAGACAAGTGTTAGCCTTGTACCGCTTAACATATGAATAGTTGTCGTTACTGCTGATATAGGAAACAGTCAGTATACGTGTCAAAATTGCGGTGTGCTTATCTTGTAAAAGTGGCTGTGGAAATTGGGAAACAAACATAAATACGGTAGTGATTATTAATGGCAGATTTCGATATCTTATTAACACGTTCCATTCCCCGTGCGCCATTTACGGCACCCGCTAATCGCGACGACCAAGCCGCGTGCGCCGCAAACGGTGCATGCAATTTTTTTCATATAAAGCGCTGAGAATATTTGTGACAAGTTTGTTACTACAAAATATATAACAACAATACGAGCCTTCAGACAAAACATACAATGGCATTTACGTCAATATGATAAAAAAAGAAAACTGGCGAAAGTTTCACGAAAGCTTGCACCGATAAACTCACGGCCATCAATATATTATTAATTTTTATGTTTGTATCACCCAACACTGATGTCTACATACGAAGGCCGGCCTATTTTATTGCGTGCGTGTAAAAGATCTTTAATAATATAAACTCTGCGAACACAGCGTTTGTGTCATTAAAATTACAATAATATGATATATAAGATTCTTACGCAGATATATCTTTTATTATTTTCTACGGTAAAAGAAATACATAGTGATTTTGTATTAGTTTTAATGTTTGGCTAACAAGTACTATCGCTATTGACGTGTAAAATGTAATTTTATGGAAATATCTCGGGTATACAAGAAATTGATTTATTTTTTCCGCTTGATCAATCGCTCTTTCGGTCAAAGAATGTTCGCTTGTTTTTGACCAATCTTACTTAACTTTATCTCATTACTATCCCTTTGGGCCCACGGTGCATTAGAAATTACTCACATTTTTGATGCGTGATTATGTAATTTGAGACTATTCGTGTCCAATCATTTGTCTAATAACAGATTAATTTATAGTTTTTTTTATCATTGTACATCCTTATCAATGAAATTACCTCAATTGTGTCCAGTTTCAAACAGTTTAGAATTCCATTGTCACAATGGGTATTTAATTTGCAATTATTCCGTACCTCAAACGGGATATGGAATGCTTTACCTACGTACCAATTAAAATTTGTTTCGTGAAAGTCTTGTATACCACGCGAACCAAGTTGCGTACAGCAGCTAGTGCAATAACATCCAAACACCAATACGGAACCCGACGCTATGACTGACGTGTAGAGCGACACGGGCTTCCATAATACTTATAGCGGGTAACGTTCTCTAGTCGCGGTCGAACAAGCGACCGGCCTCGACACACATGCAACCACTGAGCTATCGGCGCCGCCGCCGGCAGCTTACGGCTCAATTAGAGCGACATGCCGGGTCGGTGCGTGTGCGAGTCGGTTTTATATATGAATTGCTAGATGTATTATATGTTACATGTTTAATGTAATAGTTTTTTTTTTGACAACGCCAAGAAGGCGTTACCTAATTCGGTTTTTTTTTTGTTACTGTAAGACCACTCAACTCTTTGCTGAGTTCAATTTTCTTGTTTACCTTTTTTTTTTTTGTTTAATTGGTAGAGTATATTTTGTAGACGGTCGTTATGAAAATTAGAAAAGTTATTTATAGCTCGCGAATCACCGGATTCGCGAGCCAGCTTCGATAAAGCTGTAATGGTCACTGTGACTAACAGGATTTACATCACCGAATCCAGCAGCAGCAGCAGCAGAAAAGTTATTATATAACAAGTGTATGAAAATAGGAAAGTTGGATTTGGAAATTACGTTAATATCAAGCAGATTGACATTGAG
>DWQX01004083.1:0-15887 GCA_018245475.1 Pharmacophagus antenor
CTTACTATTATGTACTGCAGAAATGAGATACAATCTCTAATCACTTATTTGTTTTATTAAATACTTCAGTAACTAAAGTTAAAATTGATAATTATATTCTGAAGGCAATTACCACCTATCATATGATGACCCCTTTGTATGTTCATTGTCTAACAATGATTCACAACTCTACAAAACATTTCCACTCAAAGGCTTAACATATCTCATTATTTGTACACATCTCATCATTGACGTAAACCTATATGTAGAATCAAGTCAAACATTGTACATTTAATTTAATAAATTTAAAATATGTACACATATTTATTTTAAAATGTTTATAGAACAGTATTGGCATAACATTAATAGGAGTTACTATATGTTTTATTGGCCACGGGATAGCAATTTACCTCAATTTCAACTGATGTTAAGTAAATGTCATATATTAAATCATTGTACTTTACTATATTTCCTTGTTAGTGAATAATGTGACAAAAGTGGGTAGAAAAATAGATTGTTATTTTTGACACTTTTCAGTGTAACTTGCTACTCATCATAATAAATATAATGTGAACAACTATGTTGTATTGGACATAATAGTAACAATAAATTTGTAGATGGCGAAGCATGCTCGTCCAAAATACTTTTGGCTCACACATACATGAATGAAGAAACACTGTGATGCTGCTATGGCTGCAAAATGTATTGCAGGTAGCACTCAATTAGGTGGGTTCATAAAACCCTATCACAATCCAAACTCCACTACTCATGTGACTTAAGAATGCGAAAGAAAAGAAGAATGTCAGACCTCCATATTACAGGACAAACAGTAAACAACTGCATAATGGAGACAATAAGAGTTGTACAGCAAACTTGTTAAACATTTCTGCTGTCAGTCACGAGTTAATCAAAAATATAACAAAAAAGGGCTAAATGTACATTTTGTCAGATAGACAAACATATTTTTTAGGAAAACCATTCACTACTATGGGGCAATGACTTAACATATTACTTAATAGGTTTCAAATAAAAAAAATAACTAGATTAAACATTTAACTGAAGTAGAAATTATAAATTTTACTATTTTAAGTTTTATCAAATAATCTTATTGTGAAGAAAACCAGTAAAAGATTGGAGAGCTAAATTCATAAACTTAAATTCATGTGAATTTGTACATAAATATTATAAGACTGTAATACAGCTACAAAAGTAGTTTTAGCTTGGTAAGAATAGATAAAAGCTATAATATAAATATGCGAACCAACCTTTGCAAACATTATAGCCTTTTTGAAGCTATTCTGCTAATTATAAAGCCTCATTTATTATTTATTGACTGTAACGCTATCTTGTGACTACATTTAATTCACAAATTTAAATAGAATGGCTGCAATTGGTAGAAAATCACAAGTAATTAATGTTTGTTATAATATTTTCATTAAGTGTATACATAAATTAGAGAATTAAATTGAAATAAGGTAAATCACGTAAGTACGTCAGTTTCATGGCAATCCCCGAGGTTAGTAAAATGTTTATTAAAATAGTAAATTATCCTAAAAGAAGTATAAATAACAAAGTTTTTAAAAAATATTAACAAATAGTCGCTAATTATCAAAGGAAAATACCCAATAGCTGCTTCTATTCATTTCAATAAGTCGCCTGTAGCAATTCCCAGCTTCCACAAATAACTTTTTAATTGTTGAAGACATTAAAATTTATAAATTTGATAAAAAATAGGCCACTAACTATATAGTCCTTTGAAGTAGTGACAGATTTTTCTTGACGAATTATTGATTTTGATGTCACATTGACAAATGGTGTTGCCACAATATTTCTAATTTTGTTAGTGTTTTTTTTAAACAATAGATTATAATTCGGATAACAATCAAAACTATGTTTTCCATTTAAGAAACTACAGCAATAAATATTTAATAATGTTCTGTTAAATGTTTTTTTTTATTGCTAATAGAAGTTATTTAAATGTTAACATCTTAAATCTTATCTCTAGTTTGGTATACCGAAAGTAAAAATTAACATTATCATAACATAATCAACACTATAGTAATAAGTGATTTTGCAATAAAATAAAATAATACAATGTATTAAAAAAAATAAAAAATAAAGAGCATAATTATCATGAAAATACATTTAAAGAAGAGAAATGAATCACAATTACCATTAAAAATGTGAATACAAACTATAGCCCAGTTATCTTCGAACTGTCATACGTCATAGTGGTACGATGTTGTACTTAAAAAACATTGTAAAAAAAATTCAAGCTCTTAACCGATTTACCTTTGCCATAGCACTATTTTATTCCTCTTTCCAGTCAAACTAATATGTGTTTTTATTTATTAAAATTATTGCAAAAATACACCGACGATTTAACGCGTACGTAACGTCTACACTGTGAAAGCTAAAAATACGAACTGAGCGAACGAGCGAGACGTCTATTGCATAGAAATTCGATAGGGCGATATGATCGGGATCGTGGCACGAAAGAGCGAGAGAGATATATTCGATTAGTACGAACTTATGCGGAAATTCACGAAAAGCAACCCTTGTTGGTCGTAACGTTTTAGATTTACATATCATAATTATACGACTTGAAATGAAGAAAACAGCAGTTGCATTTATTGTATTTACCAACGTTACTTTTCCAATTAGTACCCCTTTGTACATAATTGATAAAAAACAGACATATGATTCATTACTTAGTACTGTCATTATCTGTTTACATACAATATTTCTTCAAGTTAAAAACATGTTTGCAATGTCAATTGTAAATATGTATTTACCGTTCAGAGGTTAAATTTAAAATTATTATTTAGTATTGTTTATTAATGAGGTTACAAACATTATTATTGGTTAAAAAATTCTATTTAATATCACTCGAAACAAACAAACACTACGTAATTATAAATAAGTAGATTATATATTAGTTGTATTAGGCATTATAAGAACTGAAAGACTGTAGTTCAATGCGTATTATTAAATAATTCAGTTCGAGATTAAAATTTATTTTGATTTACTTTGTGATTACTATATTTTGTTATTAGACTTATAATTCTAATTGTCACATAATCATCTGACAAAATAAAACGTTAAAATGTACCTGGATTTCTATGCAATTCTATTACGAGGTCATAATATAGTACGCCGAGTGATGTATTGATTTTTACTAGCAAAAATTTCAATGCAGCACAGATTAAATTTTGTAATAGACATATGTTTTGCAATTCGCCCTTTTTTAAACATCATATCGTCGCGTAATAGTTTGGAATAAGTCACCATATTATAATTGGATATATTAAAAAATCTTACTCTAGGGTTGGAAAAAATGTTTGTTATTACAATATTTACATCAATAGAATACTTTTGTAGCCGATTGATTTTTTCTAGAACGTTCGAGTGTTCGTTTAAAAATTTGTAATAGAATTGAACCATCATCATCAAGTGTTTATTTTTGCGGTAGAATAAAACATGAATCATTTCAATAAGCGAAAAGGACATTGAATTTAATAAAATAAAACTATATTTTCGCACTTTTTGGCACGAGTATAAGAAAACTCTTATGCACTTAAACGGTTACTTTTTAGGGCATAGTTGCCGGTAAATAAAATATTGAAAAACGACTTTTATATAACGTGTTACTTCAAAATAAAAAATATAAACATTATAAAAACCACTTTTTGGTACTTGCGTTACGCTGAATACTCATTTTTATTTGTTCAACAAAAAAACTTACTTTGAATATTGCAAAAACTTGAGATTATAAGAAACGGTAAAAAATAAAAACATTCAAATAGTGAAGTAAAAACCTGTGCGAGATTAAAGGAAATAATGGTCTCGAAGGAAGTTATTATTACTAGGATAATAATATAAACAGAAGATAAATAGCTCTAGCCTTTTTTGTCTGTAACATTTTAGTTCGAGGTAGTTTGACATGTGAATAAAATGCAAAATAGACTGAATGGTTTTTGATCTTTGTCTGCTTCTAATGAGGCTTGTAATGGGATTGAGTTCATCGTAATCAAACTAACATTAATAAGTTGACGCATAGGCTGAAAGTAAAAGATTAAGAAGAAAAGGACATTACAAATAATTAATACGTTAATAATAAAAGAAATAATCTATTGTATCAAACGAACGAAAGGTTTTCGTACATATAAATATTGCAAACGTTATCCGTGGTGATTAACTAATATTTTTGCCAAATTGCATATAAATCCTTTCAGCAATTCTGACATAAAGACTAACAGACGGACAGATACAAAACTTAAAATTTATCGTTTTGGTTTATGTATCGATTATATTTACAATATTAGATGTTTTTGAACCTTTATTATAAGTGTAGAAAAGGTGTTTACACAGATTTAATCAATGATAAATTGTAGTTCGCGAGAAAATTTCGCTGGCTCACGGAAAAATGTGGAATATAACTAATTCATTGCATTATGTTTCAACATGCATTGAAACTTAATTTATTTCATAGCAACACGTGAAAAATTCTTATGTTACGATTTTATAAATATATTACTAACACTTAGAAAAAACCTGTTATTGATTCACAGGAATTAATTTATGAATTTACGAGTCGTGATGTCAAATATGGTGTATGGCGACCGCGGAAATAGACTAATTTTAATTCATAGTGGTATGGTATTGAAGCAAATGGCATGTTTGATGCCTATAGACATTCTCAACCAGTCAACAAAGAGCTTGAATTGCTTAAGTTTATAAACAGTTTCATGAATTATTAAGAAAAAGTAGCGCAGCCTTTTGAATAACCATCTGAAAAGATGATGTTGTTATCAAACATCTAGAAATTTGTATAAAGCGCTATTTAGATATAGATTTTATATGTTGTAAAAAGGAAACAATGATATCGGGCTTAGATAACTATCCTTTATTTCAAGTAGATTACGTCTATGTTGCTGTTATAAGTTGTTCAAGGACACTAAAACTGTGTAACAAAAGACCCGGAACCAAATAAAAACATTTATAAGAAATCGATCTAAATGTGTAAAAAAAGTAAATAAAAGAAATACCATGGCAACACCACTATTTACGTTTTTTTTTACATTAGAGCTATTGTTCTCTAGACTACGTATTTTGTAGTGTCGACAAAGAAATCAATACAATTGTCAAAATATACTATAGTTCTAACAATCTAGAAGGAAATCTGATAATTTTAGACTACCACGTAATGACGTGACGAATTAAAAAATTGCAAGTTTTTCGAGTAAAAAAAATCATCAAATTCTTGCTTTCTTTAATGTGATCAAATATAATTCTGGATTATTGCACCTTATATATCGCTTTATTTCTAAACTAGTACACCATTTTACATAATCGTCAACGATTATCAATAACGATTATCAACGGCTATCAATAGCAGTCATATTGTTTTGACAGCTATCAACTTTTAGACCGGGTCAATAAATCTAGATACCCGCTACGCTGCACCCGTGGCAGTAAGACCTTTTCGAATAAAATTCTCGTGCCCTATTTCACACCTTTCCGAGTGGAAGTATATGATTTAAAAAGAAAAAAATAATAAAAAGTCTACCCCGCGACCACGTCTGATGCAATACGTGAAACGTTGTGATATAAAAATTTTCGTAACTTATAAATATCGACGCTATAAAGACCTGAGTAGTTACATGAAAAAATATAATTACTTTTATTAATATTGCCATCAAAGTAATTTGTTAAGAAATACAAACCTCCGCCGATTTTGTATTCTGCGGGTGTTGATTAAAAAAAATATTTTACCTTCGCCGCTTGACGTGTCTTGCCGCTCAGTGATTTGTTCTTCGCAATAATATCCGAAAAGTTACTTTCTTCCTATAACAAATAACAAATGAATATATACCTGAAGTTGACAGATTTCCGTTTGAAACTCTGAAAACTGTGAAAGAAGCGGCTAACTATATTTAATATTTAAAAATTTAATTTACACAACTGATGGTGGTTTTATTGTGATTTCCAGTCCAATCTTTCAAATAAAGTTTTTTTTAAATAAAAATCAGCTGCGATCGACAGATGTCATGGGTATTTTCATTACATGCGAAAATTGATGTCACTTCACATCAATTTCATTACGATAGGCGTCATTTTGTAGCGAGCTGCAGCTACACAACATAAAAATGTAATTAATACAAATAATTTCATACGAACACTTCTGAGTTGATATACATGAATAGATGTGTGAGATATACCCATAAACGCTGTCGTATCTCTAAGTCCTTCAGTCTTTTCTCCATGTTGGTGAGCTTGTCGGTGTAGTCTTTCGCGATGCAGTGGCAGAGGTTCAGTGACTCGCCGAATATCGTCATCTTGAGGTGCAAGTGATTGAAGTCGTCGCGAAACCTTTAAATTTGTAAAATTCGCATGGTTATTTTTTTTAGATCATTTTTAATTTTTTTTTTAATGAAACTGTTCGATCTGCTGTTAAAGCCTGTTAGAAAGTACATAATACCATTTGTCTCCTCAGTATGAACTGTTTGCGAAATTTATAAAATTATATTCTATCACAGCCGCACCGTCATCGGAGCAACATTTCCGTTCCTTTTTTTGCTTAAATTACTTAGTAAAATATTTTTTACTCATTACAGCCTCTTCGTAGAACATTTTATTTATACTTTCATTACGATTTCTATGAAAAATACCGAACTTTTTTTTGTTAAATAAACTAAAAGACATCTGCAAACTATTTCATTGGTATCGCGCCCTCTATATTGTATTCTATTTATTAATATCTCTGATTGGTCTAAACATTCTGTGTCTAAACGTAGGCGCATAAGACAAAAAGCAACCAGTTGGATAATGAGTTCACTTTTTTTTTAATAGTCTTAAGACTCTATATCTGGAATGGTCATTGGATACTAAGGATTTGAAACTGACAATTTTTTTTATCAGGCATTTGAAGTTGCAATTTTAAAAGCTTGATTTGAGAAAAAAAATTCAATTGTTGACTGAAATGAAAAAAACGTACTTAATCGCTCCATAACATACTTAATTCTAGTACTTATAAGACATTATTTATATTAATTTATTACTTAAACTTGTAGATAATTGTGCAACATTTAATAATAAATTAAAATGGAGAATAGATTTTATTCAACTTTACAAAACTTCTCGAAAACTAGATGTAGAGAACTGAATTAAATTAATTTGCTAATTTCCGCCTTGTTTAACACGTCCCGTCCCACGTGGGGCGGATACGGCCCTTGCGGAATTTTCCTTTGAAAAAGTTTCGATCACGTGTTTTCTTCAATAATTACTTTCAAATAATCAAGTACAACTTTAATCCATATTAATAGATAAATGACAATTATCAATTAAGAATGAAGAATTGAAAAATTGCCTCCGTGTACACCTCACAAACCCTCTAGGGAAAATCTTTAAAAATTTCAACGCATTTCTCCACTACACGTGGCGTCCTCCGGAAATGTTACTGGCCCGACAGCCCGTTTCGATGACGGCAAAATAGAGAATTAATTTTTATTTTAATCCGTAATGGAGTACCGCAAAATACCGCTTGAATCAATATATTAAAGTATTACCTATTAATCGAACCACTCAGCGAAGTTTTCGAAAAGTTCATAGACAAAATGCTGGCTGGTAGCTTTTTCTTATAATACGGTTTATTTTGTCTCATCCCAATATCCTCATAACTGCCTAAACTCTCCGATGTTCCCTCGTCTGAGCTTATCTCTTGCATTGTCGCGGTTGTTAGTATCTAAATGTATGCTATATGATGCGTATACATATGGCAAACTTCAAGATTTCGAAACAATTCTACTCTCACTTCACTCTTTTATTCATTACTCTGAAAAAGGTTTTCAAATGGTCCAAGCGATTTTCTAATAGAAATTTTTAGTCTTCAATGCAAGTTTAACAGTTTCGTGATTTAGTTTTCTTTTTTGTTATTATATCGCTAATAAATATGTTTAGGCTATTAATAATAGATTTATTTAAAATACTTTCTTGTCAATATTTAAAAGCGAATTTAAATATTGACAAGAAGATTTTAGAATTTTTCCACTTCCCAGAGTTGACAGATGGTATTTAGTCGATGACAGACAAATAATCCATTGCTGAGAAGGTTAGTTCCAAAAAGGCTTTGTAAAATCTATAATAAAAAGCAATATTTCACAATTTTTATCACCTATAATAGTGACATCTTTTATTTTATTTAGCCAACTAGTTATACGTCAGGTAAAGAAAATTATTGTTGCTTTACTATTGTGTTGAATAGATGGCGCTAAACACTTAAATGAATTTCGACAACGAATACATTTTTAAAACTTCAAAATTGTTTAGTGGTCTTAAAAACTATATATAAGTTAAACACTATATTATCCAAAGCAAACGTTTTGTCTGCTTTTCAATATTTTTATAAACACAATTACATTAATTGTGCTACGATTTTCGAAAATATTTTAATGATAATAAACTACGAATGTAAAAACGTGGATTCTTTCTTTATGGCCTCTGTTTCTTTAAGACTAGTAATTTAAAGATATATAGAAGTTATATCATAAATTATTACAGAATTTATGCGGATGGTTTTAAGTATCGCTAGTGAGAGCTTCGATCTTTTTAAGGATAGTTAATCTCTTTCATTACTTTTAGTAGTTTCAACAGTCTCCGTTGGCGCAGTATTTTATCACTTACGCTGTAACACGGTCTCCTGTTCGATTTCGTAGCCACATGAGTAATTGAGACTAAATAGTGGTAGGTTTTTTTTCGAAGCCGTCTGCTTATATTCTACTCTCAATATCAATCTGCCGCTAAAACATCATTGCTATCTTCCGATAATCATTCGCGTGAGGGCCAGAATATTCAGGGCGAACACCCACCACTGTCTACGGCCTAATTGTCACTCGATATCGTGAACCAAGCGGGGTCAAGTGCGAACTCACTGGTGAAAAAAAAAATTATATCTGTTCATATAACTGATCGGCAAGTTATGTACCACTGTAACCTCTATATCTACCGTCAAGTTGTAGTGTGTATATAAGTCTACATTGAGGTTTGAAATGCATTGTAGCTGTATCAGAATGTCGTTAAACATCTTTACTGGTTTGTGATCATCACGCGAACTTGGTGCTTAAAGGGCTTAGTATTTTTTACGATTATATTCGTCATTGGTAAAATACTACAATTCATTAAAAATATAAAGATTTTTTAACCGTTTCGATACTATGTTAATAGTAGTTTATATAAAGGATATTACTATAAGTTGCACTATTTAATTTTCATTGTAGTGAATTGTACAAACGTTTGGTAGGTATTATATTTTTAGTTAAAATAATTAAGATTAAAGAGTGAAACATTGTACAATGTTAGGACACAGTTAATTCATTAAAGTAACAGGATATAGAATGGCAAGTTTCAAAGACAAATTAAAAGACGAAACATATAAAATACCTTCATTTTATTTCAATCGTTTTTAAACCTAATTACAACAATTAGATATAAGATCAATACGAATATTGACTAAATACTTATTACATATAATATAATATATAAAAAAGATAGTTTAATATATAAAAAAAACCTCTTATTTTTATACTTTTAAAACTATAACCAATATTATTAGAGAGTCGACCAAGTTGGTTCTTACGCTCGACCAAAATGGTCAAAAGTCTAATTTCATTTTCAATCTTGTAGAATACTTTTTCTTTTCATTTACGAATAATTATAACATCTGTACTACCGATTGTGTAATACGCCGATGATGATATACACAGATTAAAAAAAAACTGGCAGTTAACATTTTATGTCACTTTATAAGATGACAGATTAAAAAAAAAAGAAAACTTATATAATTGTATAAGCGATGTATAAGAAAATTGTACGCATTAAATAAATCCTATCTATTTACACATTTCAATATTTATAAATAGACAATGTAAAAATAAAAGAGTTCCGTTATTAAGCTCCCAGATTCCGAAGCATGAAATGTGATAACCCACTTTTGGAACCGGAGTGATTTTTTTTTTGTACTAGGTTTGTCGATTATAATGTTTGTTTGCGTATAAAGTTGATTGTGATTCGAAATGTTAGATTGCTTTTATGGCACGTGGAGTCCATTTTGTTATCGATATATTTTTTTTTAAACAGATGCTTCAGTAACGCCGTTTTACTTGTTACCGCTTTTGTTACACTTGCATTGGGCGTTGTGTTTGTGCTGTGCGCCAACCAGCTCCGAGAAGGACGGGTTGAAAGTGACCCCGGGTGCCACGTATTGCGGGTTGGTACCACTTCCTGATGTCTCGTACGTTATGAATTGTGGCTTTGTGGTGTAAGTTATGATTTTCGGTTTAGTCGTATACGTAATGATTTTCGGCTTGGTCGTGTATGTAATGATTCTCGGTTTCGTCGTGTAAGTGAATATTTCCGGTTTGGTAGTGAACGTGACAATTTCCGGTTTCGTCGTGTAAGTTATGATTTCCGGTTTAGTGGTGTACGTTATGAATTTCGGCTCGGTCTGGAAGTACTTCTTCTCGACGTAGGAGGTGCTGACGCTGTTCGAGATGGGCCCCTTAATGGCGCCGAGATTCAGGTTGCCCGAGCCGAGGTCCGCGGCGCCCTCGCCGGACGCGATGCTGAATTGGCTGAAGTTCGCCGAGCCGAACTGGCCGCTCCCGAATAGCTTGCGCAGCTCCTCCGCGCTGAGGTGCGTCTGACCGTCGGCGAACTGGCTCTGGCCGACGCCGAACTGGCCCTTTTCGTAGGCGAGCTCCTTCTGACCGACGCCGATCTCGCCCTGGCCGATGCCGAATTGACCCTCGCCGAAGACGTGCTCCTTCCGGCTGACAGTGTATTCCCTCTGGCCGGAGCTTGTCTCCGATTGAGCGTTGTTCACCTGCCCAGCGCCGTACTGCTTGTAGTTGCCTTCACCTACCACGGTGTATTCCCCCGCCCCGCCGGCATTCTGGATGGTCTTGCTGCCCGTTGTGATGGTGTACTTGGTCTGCGTGACCTTGGTGCCGCGGCCGTACTGGGCGTACGTGACGCTCTCGGTGAGGCCGATCGCCCACTCGTACCATTCGATGTCGAACTTGTAGAAAGCGGCCAGCTGATTGCCGGTCTGACAGCCTGGGTGGTAGAGAGATGCTGTTTAATGAGACGCAATTCTTTTTTTTTATCGGTCATGGGCTAACACGCGGCCACGATTTCATTTTGACGTTTAATGACAATGAGGCCGTGTGCCGGTGAGGCGTTATCGCCATGAATACATCTGGCTCTAACGTGTATGTGTGTATCGCATGTATTCTAAGTATAAAAAAAAATCACGTCAACATATATGCTAATGATACTGAAAGATTGTTGTTCACCATATGAGTGGAGGAGTCTGAATGTTGGTTAGATCAAACCCGTCTAGTTAGCTACCACCGTCAATGTCAGTCAGGCGAAATAACAGTATTGCTGATAATTCGCCTGATTTTTCCTTGATAATTCCTGTTCATTATTATTGCACACACGGTGTGCTACCGGATTCGAATAGATTAATTGTGTCGTCAATTCTGTATCAATACATTAGCATAGGTGTTACTTTCGGTTTGTCGTTAAAAATGATCGAGTCCTGACCTGAATCCCAGGAGTAGACGCCCTGCATCACGTAATACCCGTCGCCGTTGGTGCAGGCGAGGGCGCTTCCGATGTCCACCTGGAACACGCACCGCAGAAGGTATAATTAAGGAATGCTATAATTAAGATAATTTTAAACATCATTCGACCATTTAACAGCGGGCATGGCGAGTTACTATCTATTTATTGAATGCGTAATTTATCTTCAAACAATACGAGTACACCGGAACTTTATCACTGACCACTTTCATATGTTAAAAATAATTATAACATTTTGGCGTTAAAAGTAACGCTAGAACTGTCTCGGTTGTCCACGGTCCTCGACGTGCGTTCGAGAACGCACACACATGCACACACACACGCACACACACACACGCGCACAAACGCATACGCACGCAAACATACACAGAGTTTTAAATGATGAGAAATGAAAACGTTTTGTGGACAAATGGCAATATTATGCATTTAACGCGTTCCCTGCCCGATTGTTTTTTTTTTGAATATTTTTCCCTTATGATCTTGTGAGGGGACATAGAAGACAATTCGGCAATCTTTCATTAATTTAGACGCGTGACTGCAGAGCGAACCCGAGCTCTTAGATACTCATTTACATAATAAAATATTAATACATGACATGATTTTTCCATAAGTTTATCTTTACGCTCGTGTTTGTGCGTTGCAGCAATTATGGTATATTAATCTTAGTGCACCATATCGCTTAAATGGCATTCATTAATTAAAAATTTAGCCGAATCCTGATCTGGTTTATAGTTGTATGCGATAAAGGTTAAATGTGTTATTATGTGAAATGTGAGACGATGGGTTATTTCGAACATTCCTTGGAAACGATAATTTTTTTTTTCTTCATACAAAACGTTTCATGTTCAATTCAAAGCATGTTTTACTTACAAATCGCACAGAATCATTGATGGTTTCTTTTAAATTGTCATTAAGAGGAGGTTATCAATCGTTTGTGAGTGTCGATTGATGTAATTTAAAATCCCATAGCTTCGGATAAATTTTGCACACACGGTGTGCAAGCGGCCTGGAACGGGTTATGTGTTAATGCTGACCTTGCAAATGTTGTCCAGCGGGTTCGTGGGCTCGCCGCACGCGCAGCTGTCCCGGTCGTAGTTGTCCAGGAGGTTGGGGTAGTCCCGCTGCAGCTTCGCTTCGCATTCGTCGGGGTTTATCAGCGAAACGTTTAAGCTGTGCATGATGCTGCCGGAGAGGTGAGCTGCGGGCGGAACGAGAAAAAAATGATTACGGAAAGAGAAAAAAGACAAAAAGAGGAGTGTTGTGAGTTTAACATTTGTTAACAAGTATTTCTGTGACATCGTAGCTGAATCAATTCCGATAAAATTTTCTTTTTTTCATTAGTAGTTTAGTATTATTAGCTACAAGTTTGATGGTACAGACGTTACGAATATTTAGAGTTTGATCGTAATATAGTCTCAACATCCACCATTATACGTGTACCACGAATGGTACACGCCGGAAAATATTTTAGATCGCTGAATACATACATTTATTAAAAAATTTGATACAGTGAAATATATTTTATAAATAACTATTTTTTATAACAACCTTTACCCAAAAATCTTCAAACGGTTTATACAAGTTGGGCAAAAACGCCAGGGCAAGGTAAGTGTTAAATATTACATTTTATCTGTGACTTTTATCAGAACGCATCTTAAATTATGATAGCGCGATATAACTCAGAACGCGTCCAATAAAGGGACTCACACTCGCAAATATGTTTTTTTTTATTTAATATACGTATTAAAGAATTTATCGTCTCCTATGACAGGGTCAATAGGTTAGAAATAAACTGCGGCAAACTCGAACTACGCATTTCATGTTACAACGGCCTTCGCGGACGTCAGTGGAGGAGTTCATTATAATACTCACAAATTAACGGTGAACAATCAAAATATTCATAGTTTATCGAATAAATTCTATGTATTTTACGCGACCTCTAGTGTTTTTTTTCCCCCATATCGTCGTGTAGAACGATAAAAAATACTAGTTTAATATTAATATTTTGACGCGACTTATATTTCGTATAATTTTTATTTAATTACACAGTATATACATAATTTTTTATTCGAAATAAATATAATAATCGTTCCTTTTATATGTCTATGCTTAACTGTGATCTCATCTTCGTTTACGACTTGATTTCAGGAGGTACAGCGCATAAACTTTTATAAAAATTATATTTATAAAACTAAAAACCAATAAGATTTGCCCTTTTCTATTTATTTTTCTTTACGTTTTCATAAAATATAAGTAGTAAGAAAAAATATTTTAAAGTCTTGGCTCTATGGACTTTAGTCGTCGTTTAGTCGCTTTGAACATTTTGGAGAATAAAGAAAAAGAAGGCTGTATTGTCTCTGACCTTTGCTCTATTGAGCGAATCGAACAATAACAATAATAACAAATATTGGACTCTCGACCTTTCGGTTAAGATCAATATGTTTCTATTTTAATTTTTTATTATTACTTTGTAATTCTTTAAAATTAGTCCACAAAACATCAATTTGTAAGTGGCTTGTGACCTTTCCATATGTAAACATTTATATAAACTGCAATATAATCTGTAAACTATGTATAATAATAAATAAATAAATAGATAGGAAAAACAAATTCTCCCTTACATGTTACGTGCAGTAAGAGTCAGTAAAATAAACCACGTGCAAACATTACGTTGCTTAGCTTACGATACGTTGTAAACTACGACCTTGCCGGATCCGTTGGTCGTTTCGCACGTACACGCGAATTGAGCTAAAGTATTCGGCGCGAAACCAAATGTCAACAATTGGACGGCGAAAAAACTAAAGATGGCGGATGGAATGTTGCAACCGTATGTACGTCAAAGAGAATTGAAAGTTGACGTTTGCGTCTGGCGAGTATAAGTATATTCATGAAATTATTATGTATTGAATGACGTTTCATTTCATTATTTAATATCGTGACGAAATGTAACGGACGAGTTAAAGATACGTTTGTATTGGTTTTTTTCGTATGTCAAATTCATATTATTTCCTTATTCAACACGAAATAGTCTTTTTTTTAATTATTGTTTTAGTTACTAAGATTAAAGTTTATTTAAAATTATAGATGTTGGTTTTATCGTAATACTTAATATGGCAAACAGTATTGGACAGATTTGAAACTTATCAGTAGTGTTTTCCCCTTTATTTGAACAACAGTTACGTCCCTTCAAAATTTAGTTAGTTTTTATTAAACCTATGAAAGTGACAAAATTATCTACTAATTCAATAAACGTTGTTGTGTATTTTTAGTGTAACTAAAAGTGTTTAACCATCAAACTAAGTCGTGAGTAGTAATTAGTGACAACGATATTGAAATATTAACGTGTGACCTCCGTGGTAAAGACCATTTGTGAATTGAAAAAAAAAAAAGAAATAAACAGAATAGTCAAATAAAGTCACCGGTAAGTGGAACGGGTTTCGTTTGAATTTGCATCGGAATACATCGCGGGCTAGCACCGCGTTCGATCCGGGAAAACCTCAAGTTAGCATATTTAAACTACGGCGACCATGATGTAATTATATATTTTAAAGATATTATCTATTGGCATGTTATGTACCAAAGTTGACTTTACGTCCCCAATCCCAAAACGGAGGCATAACTTAGGCGTATTTATCACATAGAAAGCATCGAAAAGTAAAAAAAAAGTTCTAATATTACTGCACTTCAAAAAAATGCCTAATTTGAACAAATGTATTTTGACATTGAATCTTGACGAACCTAACCTTATCTATCCATTCATAGGCAGTGTCTATGTTTATTTCTCTCTATAGCATAGTAGTAGGTTTTTAACGACTAAATAAATTTTGATGATTTCAAATAAAGTCTCTTGATAAGTTTTTTTACAAATACCACGCTCTATTTCTAATAAATTAAATAAACTTTTGGCTCAATGCTCGCTAGGCGACGGTGGTATCCAGTAGTTATCCCAGAAAAATGACAAATACAGGACTTACTTTATTCGTTTATGAAATAAAATTCCATTTTTATACTAAAACATATTTCACCATCGTATTGTTTCATTTGACGTGAATGACGTCATCAGGCACTTTCTGAAGTTTGTTTCACAATATACGACGTTAAAGAACATCTAAATGACAATTGTTTAGCATACCTAGAACATTTCGGTCGACTATTTGCGAATGTAATATGTGTTATCTATTATATTAATACTTCGTAAGGAGGTGAGTAAATGTAATGGGTAGCCTGTAGGCATGCCCCTTTGTTCCAAGCGGGTATATTAGATT
>DWQX01004084.1:0-15886 GCA_018245475.1 Pharmacophagus antenor
AACATATATATATATTATTTCCTGTAACAACAATTATTTACAATTATGAATACCTCGGGTTTCAGCGCAAAGCGTCAATATTAATAATAAACTTTAATAAATAAATAATTTTAAGATTTGCTGCTATGCAAAAAAAAACAATCATATAAAGTTTTTTTTTTTGAATTAAATGACCTTTTTATTATCGTCGATCTGTCGTCTGAGATCTATTAAAAACAAAAATTGTTGGTTAAATTATATAGTTGATGTCTATCAAGCAGTTGGGGAAGTAGAAAATGTTTATGTATATTAATAATAATGATTATTAAAATTTACAAAACATGTCGCATCTTTCCTTTCGAGAACCTAAATCGGTAAATGGTAAATTTTACTTGTCTGTGACTTTATATTCTGACAAAAATATTACCTTCGTCAAACTAAACTTCCAGAGACAATGTACGCTCGCTTTTATACAGCCTCCTTCTGCAATTGCGAAACACTTCGCTGAATACTGATCAGCACCTCAACGTCTGTGCATTTATTTGATAAACGTCTCCCCGTGAATAAGTTACTTCCTTTGAATTGTGATACTTATAATAATCTTTGAGTCTCTTTTCTACTTTCTATCCTTTTTCAAGTATATTATGAGCATACTAAAAAGTTACTTTACCTTTTGCAAATATTTAATAAATTATCACAAAGTAATGTTAGATTATTTATTATGATTTTGTACCTGACCAGGAAATGCACTTGTATACTATTCGTTTGATTTCAAGCGTAAACTGTAAAATGAAATGTTGATTACCAACATATACAACAAATGAAGTATTTCTTATAGCTTCGGCTTAAAGAAATGTGTATGAAAAATTATAATGGCACCTCTACGTTTTTACATTTGTAATGTTTGAGGTAAATGAAATCGTGGAAACTGGATCAAGTTACATTAACGTATCTTTAATAATTTGTTCTCATTGAAACATGACTTATTATTCTATTGAGTTATTTTTGCACCGTCTTCTCTTTCATACAAAAAAACAACAAAAACTAAATCTTGTCATAGGTCAGTAAACAACTCTCTTTTTATTATTTATGTTCTACTTCCTTATTGTTTTAGAATTCGTATAATTACGAACCATTTTGGACGTTATTTGTTGCCATTATCCATTTTCTTCAACTATTTTTGTACGTTACTAACATCGGCCGGGTTACGACCTCAATACGTTCGCGTAGGTGCCCGCTGGTACTTCTGCCAGTCATCACAACTAGCTAATATGAATGCCGACTGGACTTTATTGTTGCTTGCCTAGTATAAGTTGAACAGAAATATATATCATAGTTCGGGTAATATATAAAGCTCCACAAACATGCAACACGAGTTTAAAGAAAAAAAATCGTTTCAAATAATAACAAATTTTATGTGTCTAAAAAATTGTTTCAAATAATTTTATGTCTATAAATGAAACAAAAAAAAAAACACTAAAAGCGTCAGGAAAGTCAGGTTTAAATTAAGCTTCCAAACACAAAATTTATAATATTTTTGATTATGATCCTCTAAATATTTTGCTGGTATCGTCGATTGAAGGCAAAAATATGGCTTTTTACAAATTCCTGAATCTCACAAGTTTACAAAAAAAAAATATAGTAGTAAACATATTGCGAAGCTGTCAATTTAAGTTTTTAATAAATGATTCGATATCATATTGTTTGTCCATGTGTACAATGTCTTAGTAATTTTAAGACCACCTCGGAATTTATTTATTATTAAATTTTAAAGTATTTAAAGTTGTTTTAAAAAGTAATCCTTTGTAAATAATTTAATTTAATTTTAAAGTAGTATAAACCTTTCAGTTTCTTGATATAAAAAGTCTTGTTGTTTGTGCGTGTCTAATATATATAAAATTTTCACTGTGAAAAAGAATTAAATATGTTATAAACTGTTTCTGTCGTAAGTTATTTATGGCGACAGTGGATTATATGCGTTTCATATTATTCATGATACCTTTCACTTCTACGTTTGTAATGGCCGGGGGCCTTTGTATGAAAGTGAAATATTTTTTATTCAAGACTAGTGCAACGTTTGGCCATTGTTTCCCCTCTAGTGTTAATAAGGTGAAGGTAATTCTCCTTGATGTCGGAAAGGTGTGCAATCTTTTCTTGACGTCTACTTATTTGAGTGTTTCAAGAATTTTATCGCGAGTATCATTAACACAGGGTTTACAAAACTTATCATTTTGACGAAACAGCGTTAGATGAAAATTTCTATTTGGTTTTACGTGTCCCAATTAATGTTTCTTTTCTAAATTTAATATAACATTACTTTAAAATTAATTTAAAAAGAAAATATAGAAGAATCGTTCGATAAAAAAAAATCCGTTACTTAGTTTTAAATATTTAAAAATACGACTTTATCTTTTGCATAAATATTTGTAAATAAAATGAGTATACAAATTTTAGTTATAATTACATTACAAATATTCTTTATATTCTTGAATGAGTACTCACGTCTGATAGTCCGAGATTAAAATGAATAGCAAATCTACAAAATTGAGTTCTGTCTAATGGCTAATAAGCAATTTGTATTCATCGACATGCGTTTTGACATGTCAAGGCAATCATTTAAAACGTAATATAAATTATATTTTAATATCTTGTATGAGTGTCTATCCTTTTACCACTTATCTATTTTCAATTCACTATTATCTTTATAATATTTTACTGTAACACGGGGAAAGAAAAAATTTCGTTGAGTTAGTACCGATCAATGCACCTAAACATTCATAAACGGTAACAAAAACTGGTGGAGCTATTAGATAAAAAATGCATCCGGAAGTATTTTCGCAGCATTATTGTGGCGACAGTTGTTTTAACTATAAATAAGTTATATAAGTGATTGTTAAGTAGTTGTTTCTTTCTCGTAAAAGACAATTCTAGCAGTGACACTATCAAAAAGACGGTTTGCTATGGTGCAATAATCGTCGATACATGTTATAAGTTACCCATTCAACAGCAACTATTGTGCGATTTTTACTATCACTAGACGTTCAGAACTTACAACAACCTTATGAGATTTGAAAACGCATTATTCTCAGTCACAAACCACTGACTACGTCGGTACTCGTACGTACGTATGTGGATGCACTCTCTTGTGGCCATGCCGTCTACAGTTCTGTTTTGAGGTGGCCGTTACGTATAGGCTGATTAACTAAGTCTTAGAGGTACGTATCAATACTACGAATGTACCGTAGCCGCCTACGAATGTTCAAGCCAACCATAACGCTACGTAGCAATATTCCACTTAGGTGGTGTGATCAATAATTTATTAAATACCTAGATCGTTGTTAGATTGACCATCAATAGTGTGGCCGAACTGCAATTTCTTTTCTGTATATATACATGCGCCGGCCTGGTTGCCAGGGAGATATTAAAATTGTTATTTATTGTTAAGAAGAAGAGATAGAACTTTTATACTGATTTCTTATATTTTTATTTTATATTCAGGTGTATATATATTTGTAAACGATAAAATAAAGCTGTAAATAGAAAGTCTAATATTTTCATCACCCAGTCACAGCTACCCACCGCCATAATAGTTTTTAATAAATGTGGCTACCTTACTAAGTTATCTAGCAAATCAACAAACTTGGATTCACTGACCCTGATTTATTATTAATATTAAAAGTAAGCAAAAGAGACAGGTCAGCGTTTTTTTTTAATTTTTTTTCTTAACTCCATTATTGAGTCCAGGTAAAGTGATAACTTTGCACAGTAATCATGGGAAGCTTCGGACGATCAACAAAATTTATTTTTTATTAGGCAATAGATATTCAATTCCTACTTATAAAAATTGTGGTATTAAAAGTTTGTTACTTTTATTTTTGTGTAATGTCCAATAACAATAATTAGAACATGTTTTTTTGAAATAACCATTTGCCTCAATTTCAGTTGGTGCCAAGTGCCAATAAAGTTGTAGTAAGTGACGTGTATTCGCCCAGAATACTTTTAGCTTCTTAACTTGAAAAGAAGTAGTTCTATTATCTATCTGATACCACACGAAGACTATAAAAATATAAAATAAACATTACCCATCGTCAGAGGTTGCAACAATATCTAAGATAATGCAAATTGGAACCAAAGTTAATCCAGACATAGATTTCCATGTCCCTTCAACTTTCTGGATATAAATCTTTCATTAACTGTACGCGTATTATGGTAGGAAAACAGGTTTTTTATAAAAAAAAAATGACGTACACAGTAGTAAAATAAATCGGTTTATTGTTCATTATTCTAGATAATTAGTAACAATGAAAAGTAATATACATTTTTATTTAAACTATCAAGGGAGCTCTTGAAAATAATAAGCAACGTTTGTAACTTTTGCATTCATTACGTATGTGATATGTACGTTGATGTAGCGGTTTTATCTTATTATGCAAACATGAAAACTTCACAACTATTGCCATGGAATATTCGGGTACATGGCTTTGTGTAGTACTTTTAAATTTACAATTATTATATTTTTTATTTTGATTCATATAAGTGTAACTATTTTTAGATAGAGAATAACATTTTAAAATTTTATTACAAAATTAATATTTAATTCTATTTTCATTTTAAGGATTTTAGTCATACTGGCAAATATAAGTAAATAGAAATAGGTATTTTATTATAGGTAAACAGTTAATCTTATTATCACATGATGTTAAGTGACAATGAGGCCTAGTGTGGTGAAGCGTCCTCATTTAAAATGCTCTAGCTCTTATGTATAACTGCCGGGTCAAAGCAATACTATAACTAACGATAAATTATCGTTCATAGCGATAGCTAATCAAGCGGGTTCAAAAATTATGCCCTTATTCATGCTTACTAAAATTTGTGCTCGCGGAACGAAAGCAAGAAACAAGATTTTGTTGTAAATTTGTACAAATTTATGTCTTATACGAGTATACAAAAGTGTTCGAGCCAGAGTGACTATAAAAAATAATAACAAAGTCAAAAATTGTACACAAATTGTCATATGCTTAAAACCGCACAGTTCCTCTATTTTTTATAATCTCTCTAGAGAAAACGGTTAATATGCACATTGTTTAAAACTATTTATGTTACATTATATAGCATGACAGATGAAGACCAATAATATGCAGATGTACTTAAAATTTACTATATGTAAATTTACTGGGATGTAGTTATTATGCATACATCAAGAAACTTCGTAACGATATGAAACGATTTAGTTGTACCATATTGTAACTGACATATCAAAGAAAATAATTTTAGGTTATATTTAGTAGATGAGGTAGGTAGAAATTAATATTAGGTCCTTACATATGAAATTGGTGTTTTGTCGTACTTAAGTCGTCGTTAAGAATTTCAATTTGAAATTTATACAGCTATTTACTCATGCATTTGTTTTTCGAAAACCGTAATCCATATTTTTACCATCTTTGGTTTTTTCTTTACATCACTCAGTTTACAAAATGGAACACTTATAATATCACGTTATTTACAAGTTCCGCCGTGGCACCAGTGCTGCAGAAACTGCTCGAAGGATTAATGATGTGTTTTTTGTGCGTGTTTGGTTTCAACGTTTTCGTTCTAAAAATTTCAACCTGCAAAACAAGCCCCGTGGGCGGCCGGAGTCCAAGGTTGATAACGAAGAATTAAAGTCTATTGTGAGAGCGGATCCATCGTTTGCGAAATTAAATTAAATTAATCAGACTGCAGTCTTAGTGACAAAATTGTTTTAATCCTCTTAAAGCAAATTGGGAAGGTGAAAAAGCTTGAAAGGTGGGTCCCTCATGAATTGAGTGGAGCAAATCGACAAACGCTCGTAGACTGCTGCGTTACATTAGTCAACTGGCACAATAATTAATGGATTTTAAATCGAATCATTACCCGTGATAAAAAGTGGATCTTGTACGATAATCGGAAATGCTCATCGCAATTGTTGAACCCTGGCGAACCAGCCAAATCCTGCGCTGAGCAAATATTTACTCAAAAAATGTTACTTGTGAGTGTCTGGTGGACTAGTGCCCGTGTTGATACTTCAGCTTTCTTAAATCTGGCCAGATGGTAAACCATGATAGAAAAGCGACTGCTAAACAGCCGATGCTGGTCAATCGCCGTAGACCACTGCTGCGCCGGGACAACGGTAGACCACACACTGCACAACAGACAGTTCCCAAATTAGAAGCACTGCAATTGGAATGTCTAAAACATCCATCGTACTCCCCGGACCCTGCTCCAAAAAATTACCATTTTTTCGAAATTTGGATACAAATACAAATATACTTTATTGTGCACTTATCATGGAGTTACAAAAAAAGAAAGTACATCCGGATTCTCACAATAGGCAGTCTTATCGCTAAGCAGCGATCTCTGCCAGATAACCTTTGGGTAGAAATTAAGCAAGTAAATAAAAACCGTAGAGTGCACAAGAACAGTGAAAAGAAATTAAAATAAAAAACAAAAGAATAAATAATAAAAAATAGGATAAAATAATATAATATTTAAGAAATTCTACTATATATATACAATGAATAATAAATAAATATAATACTTTCATGAGAATGTTATAGTCAAAATTAGAGCTGCAGATAGTGATCTTTAACATATTTTTTAAAAGATTCAATACTTTCACTGCATCGAATAGAGAGAGTTAAGGAGTTCCAAAGTTTCACGGCGTACATAGTAAAAGATTTTGAGTAGAACGAAGTGTGTGAAGGAGTAAAAAGAGAGGTTTGTGCTAGAACGCAAAGTGAGGTCATGAGTGAGAGGTATATAAACTTAAAGCGTTTTTTCAAATAATGTGGAGCTAGGGAATTGAATACTATATTATATAAAGTATGTGAGCATTCCGGCGAAGACGTATTGGGAGCCACTTGAGCTTTACAAGAAATTCGGATATGTGTTCATATTTGCGTACCCCATATATAAACCGTACACCAATATTTCGAAGGCGGTAAAGTTTATTCAATTGTTCCTCTGTGAGATCAGGATAGCAAATGTCTGCATAGTCAAGTATCGGCAGAAGTAAGGACTGAACAAGCGTAACATTAGTAGGAAAAGGAAGAAAATTACACAAGCGTCGAAAAGAACCAAGGGCCCCGAACAATTTTCGACTCAATTCCCGTATCCGTGGTACCCAAGATAAATTACGGTCTATCCACACGCCCAGATTTTTGTGTCACTGTACGGGACTATTATGCCATCAAATATGATAAGTGGTAGTTGATGCCAGTCAATTCTACTAATAAGACGCGAGCTGCCAACAATGATAGCTTGAGTCTTAGCAGGATTGACTTGCAAACCATAATTAATTTGATTTAGTCCAACGCGAAATAGTTGCCAAATCCATGTTAGCTATATTTATAGCACCTGGTAGATCAGCTAAAGTCGATTGGTTATTTATTTGGAGATCGTTTGCATATAGGTGGTAACGAGAAGATATTTAAGAGCTTATTGAATTAATGAAAATTGCACATAGAAGTGGGGACAACACACCACCTTGCAGTACGGACGGAATCCAGATAGATATGGATTTAAGAGATTGTTGCAGGAGAGAAAGGAGTTAAGTTGTTGATGGACAAGGCGCTCTATAACTTTGGACAAAAACGGAAGTATGGATATAGGCCGATAGTCTGACGGAGAGGATGGTTTCGACTTTTTGGGTAGAGGTATTATTTGCGCCTCATTCCATAGATTGGGAAATGTTCTGGTGGAGATTGTATAATTTAGGATGCATTTGATGATGGGAATAAGAATATCAAGTAAAGGAATGACCATCTTACGGCTAATATAGTCACCGCCAACAGAGTTAGAGGAAATGAATAGAATACTCTGCTTGATATCGCGATCTGTGAATTGACTAAAATTGAAAGAGCAGTTACTGGAGTTGGGTATACTAGAAAGATATTTTAAGCTGTTAGATTTATCTGTGTTACTTATGAACGATGAAGAGGAAAAATGGAGATTGAGACCATTTAAGTAAGGACTATCTGTTAGAGAGTTCTGTTGATAACTTTTTGCAAGGGAAAAAATTTAACTCCGACGGGGTAGTCCATAGTGACTTAAAAGATTTTATTGATTTCCGTCGAATGGTTTTTTTTTTAAGGGCTCAATGAACTACCTAAGAGATGGCAAAACTGCATAGTTAGCAATGGTACATACTTTGATTTAATAAATATATAATATCTTAAAAAAATCGACTTTAGGTTACAAAACGCCTATTTCGACATGTTATGTGTTCGACGTAGTACGCATCTTTCAAACGCAAAACATCTCCTGAAGATGCTTCGTGTAGTGGCGTAACGCATTGAGATTGTAATTAAGACGTAATAGGTACGATTAAAAAAGGAGGAAATTAGCAAATTAATTTATTTTTACATACATTTTTCTCTTTCTGTTAAAAATTGTGTTATGTAATTTGCAAGGAATTCCATCACGGATATCCGGTCTCTAAAGTCCTAACCATTAAAAAATAAAGGGACACAATGTTTAATTATGTTCTTAAGAAAAAAAAACAGCTTTGCGAAGTCTTAAAGAAAAACTGACCGAGCATAATCTTAATAATCCCTCAGATAAGCGGCACCACAGCCCTTGCAATATAAATTAACTATAATTACTTACATAACAACTCTGTTACGAGATAAAGCTAATTTTGTCTTTTTTATTATTTTATTCAGCGGATCATATCAAATATGCATAACATTAATAACTTACATTTTCTTCAACTTCGTGTATAATACTGCACAGGTGAAAACTTTAAGATTTATAGTTTAGAAATACAGTCAATATTAGGAATATTTTAAGAGCTTAATTTTTGTTGATATAGCACTAGAGTGTAAAAGAAAAATAATTACAAACATTTCTCCAAAGACACTTCTCTAACGCGTTCCTGGGGTGTAGAAGAATGAATAAATCAAATTACTGCCGCATGAATTGTAAATTGAACATTATCTTCTTTATTTATACACAATTGTCTTTGTCTGATGTCTTTTAAGACACTTGTAGAATAACGTATGACTACCTCATCATACATTGATTACAATGTTATTTTGTTATGTTATTTTTATTTCTTAAAATTATTTTTATTTTCTACTTGTATTACAACTGTATTGGAATACTGGCTTTGATGTTATCAATAATAACCATGTTTACTTTATTTCTATGAAAAACATCAAAAGTGTCCGGTAACACAATTTAATTGGAAATAATACATTCGTAGTACGTTTGTGATTTTTCAATTAATTCTAAATATACACGTGATTAAAAAAATGTTATAAATAATTCACTTAGTTGTCAAATTTATAAGCACGACATGTTCAATATGGTAAATATATAATTTAAATACTTTTTATATCAAGTAAAGACGTAAAAGTTTTGTTATGTTTCTACACAAAAACTTTGCGACCAAGACTCGACTTGAAGTTTCACGAGTTATTTAAAGGTGCAACAATTTTTTCGGAAATTTTAATGAAACACTAAAAAGTGTATTACATCCATTATATTGCTCTTATATCTATTTAAACCGCTTATGTCCTCTAATTATTACCGGTAAACAAAAGCTGAGATAACTACATAAAAAAAATCTTGTTTTTATCAACGTATCTACTTATTTCTTATTTAGAATATTTTTTAAATGTTATCTTAATGTCATTAAAGAACTTTACTACTGTAATCCCGTTAACGAACCATCGCTGACTACTGTTGGCACGCGTGTCAGTTTACAAACGTTAACTCTTGCACGCAATGCAATTTTGCCGACGAGTGGACTTATTTCCTCTGAAATAGTCGAAATTCTATTCCCATGGTACACATCCCCAATGTTAGTAGTTTTGTTGTGCTGGCTTTGTAAACGAACATTGTTAGCGACATGGTAACATTTCTGTCACTAAAGACTACGTAATTATCTTTACAGCGTTTAGTTATCTAAAACACATATGTTAAATACTTCTGGAATATCAATGGTTATTATCATATAAATTCAATTTTAGAAATATAAATTGCAACAAAAATTGTGATCAGTGCCTCATATCTGTCTGTTTGCAGTATATGCTTTAAACAAATATTTTTTTTGTATTGGATTTTTAGTATAATTGACTGCTTTGTTTCATTAGTTTTTAATAATGTTAAAGTAATATAGCCCCATTATATACATGTAAATTAAAAAAAATATATTTTTATAAATACTGAAGAGTTGTAGGGTTTTCTAATTTCTCATTTGATGTGATCGCTTTCAATGTTAGCACGAAGTAACAATAGGGTCTTATAAATCGAATTACGTCCGCATGAATTGTAAATTGGACATTATTCCTTACCACTCGACGACCAGCCACTACAGACTTTGGGTACCGCATTACATTTCGATATAGTGATTTCGTGACCATTCTATTTGTTGTCCTATTGTTGAGCAATGTATATTGGATGCAATTAGAGTTATTTTAAAGTCGTTAGCTGTTCAAAGTAACAAATGAGTTTACTTAGAATACATATTTTTTATTACTTACTATTACCTTAAAATCAGATCACATATGAGTCTGCAAAATAATTGTTACTAACCTCACTATTAATAAAGGAAACAGAGAAATAAAGAGACAACCCAAATGAGTTACAATCTGTTATAAACTTTACGCTTTGAAATTTTAATTCTGTACTGATTTTGCTTTAAACCTAAGTTACATAATTAGTAGTGGCTGAAATTACCTCGTATAGGATGGGACTAAACTTTTATGATGAACTTTTATGTTTTTTCAGAAGAGTTGTATTTATTGTTTAAACCTTTTGATTCACTGATATATATATATTATTATGATTTTCATGCACGATGTTTTTAAACCCTTAAACTATTTTCGTGAGTAAAGTAACTTTATACAAAAACAGTATAAAATCATTACAACAGCCTTTAAATTCATAATCAACAATAAAAACTTGTTTTTGTTATACTTGCATATTATTTTAATTGTACAATTATACATTTTGTTGTTGAAAGTGTAATGAAACGTTTTTTTCTTTCTCTGAATGGCCGCTTATTAGCGGACTTTGTCACAGAATTACCAATAAGCCGCCGGCGGTAAAACTGGCAAGAACGGAGAAATTGTTCCGAGCTTTTATTTTTAATTACAACACAGATAAGCCACGGTCTAGCAATTCATACGCGAAATTATACAAGTATCAATTTTAAGCTTAAAAATTAATGTTATGTATTATAAAACAGGATGATAATTTTTATTATGGCGTAAATGTAATTTTCAATAATTTTTAGAAAGTATATGTATAAATCATCAATATTTCTTGTTTGATAAATATTTAAAAGTTTTGATAATGACAGCAAGTCTGGTTTTCTTGCTGTTTAAAAAAAGTTTTGAAATGTAGATACAAATAATTGATTTTATTCAGTATGTTTTATGTTACATCCAAATGATAAAAATATGCTTATACGATTGAAAAAAAGAGTTGTAAAACTTTGTCAAAAACAAGCCAAGAACTTCATTTAAATGGCAATAACGACCATGAAAGACGTAAAAGTTTAGATAGCTTCCCCACAAAAAAGAAGTCTTCAACAAGTCTAAAGTTTTCCACTTTAACGACGCCAAAATAAATTTCGTGGATGGACTTAATTGCATTTGAAACTTCTGTCTGTTCATTTTTAAATTATTCCCTCATTACCGCCACTTTGTTTTTTTATATTGTATTTAATTGTAAAGCGAAAACATTTAATTTTTTATTTGAGGATGAAATTGAAACTTTTTATATATTTTATTTTTCCGATTAATCGAAGTGATATTGATTAATGAAAATATGAAATTGATGTTTACCAATTAGAAAATAAAAGAAAAAACACATTTTTTTATTTATGCGTCATCACATAAGGTACATTAGCCTATGAATTTCACCAGCCATAGTGTCCTAAAAATAGAACTTAATAAAGTTTGATAATTACTGCTTAACAATATGTAGCATGAGTAATGCTTAGACTCCAGACTCAGCTCTAACACGGAAACCCCTCATTAACACAAAACAAAAGTCAAGTTATTTACTGTGTCCAAAAACAATTGCCATTTTAAAACAAGAAATTAGATTATTTAGTTCCCTATAAACCGAGTCGAAATTCGTAGCTTCACGCAGTGTGGTACGGACATAGGTAAATTAAATAGCCGCACGTAATTTAATTGTTCCGAACTGGTGGCCTGTGAAACTGCATAATAAATTCCTTTTGCGCTATGAACCTTTCATCCGAGTCGAGTGTGCATATCGTTTATTTTGTCTGTTAAATTCTATGATTTTAACCGATACATCCGTTATATATATCACACACATTTTATCACCTAATGACATAATTGTAAACCATTAACATTTTTTGTTTTTCATATTAATGTAAGCTGATTTTTTTAACGTCTTAGAGGAACGAAAATATAAGGTAATCTCACAAAAATATTATTTACAGAATGAAGAGATTTATGTAATCATGTTTCTTAAAATAGGATGTGATTAATAGAAAGTTTATTTGGCGGTAAATGCTATGCTCTTATGAACTGAATACCACTCAGCGACACAAACTTATTCGGATAATATGGTTATAAGTTATCGAATTGTAGCTGTAAAATCTATTATTATGAAATTGTTATCAAAAATTGTTATTAAAAAATCTGTGATTTTTTTTTATTTTTGAATTAATGAATTAAATAGTGCATACGTGGAATGACAAATAATGACCAAACATTTAGCTTTTCACTCAGCATTACAATTTATTCCTCCTTTTGTGACTAGGGAGTAAAGTAACTGCTATTTCGTTTGAATAGACTTAACCAATTGCTGGAAACCAATAAAACTTTTATCAAGACAAATATGCTAGTAATTATCAAGAGACGCAGAATTCAAGAAAGAAAATAAAAACCCTGTTAATTATCTAAATAATCTTAAATATTTATTCAAGTATGTGAAAAGTTCACGTTAATGTAAAGCGCCACGCTAGATTTTAGCACTTTATTTAATGAAAATAACAAATTCAACCCATTGTAAATGTGGAGCTGCATTGAAACAATTTCTAAATGGATTTCAGGCAAATGTAACATTCGCAATGTATCTAAAATTTTTGTAATAGATTTTAAATTCTGTTAAAACAGTAGTACCATTATTGCAGGTAAGTATAAAAATGCACTTATAAATAAAAGTCGGCTAATTAGAAAAATTACTGATAGTGAACTTATATTAAAACAAGGTTGTACAAGTGCGGTCGTAATCCCTTACCATGATATAATTATTTTGCCTTCACTTATATCTTGATATCAAACTATGTTAAAAATTCATTTCTTTTATAATAGTGCATATAAACGTAACCTAAAGTGTAAAGTGTTTTTTTTTTTCATTTTTTTATAATGGTGAATAAATATAATGCTAACCAATAAGTCATTAACATGAAAGTGTCTGTGAAATACGTAAATTATTGAAAATCAAAATTTGATTCAAATGTTTCCTTTACATTCAAAGCAGTATAAATTGTGCGGTGAAAGGATAACATTGAAATTCCAGTAGTTTGTCCCGGTCATTTATTCAATAGGATCGTTCTATTATCACCCTGAACTTAACGGATTGGATAAATCGAATTACTCCTCCAGAAATGCTAAATTATAGCTCATTTTTCTTTACCACTGTCTACAGTTTAACATTGACATTAAAATGAAGCATTACATTTTATTTTTATTGGATTAGAGAGTATTTGTAATTACACTTTGATGGTGGTAGGATTTCTTGGAACTTGCCTGGCTAAACCTTCAATGTCAATTTGCCGCCACATCAACTTTGTTGTGTTTCGGCAGTTATATATAGCGGCAAAATTATTCTAGGCCAGCACGCTTCACCATTTACGGTATAATTGTCACATAACATCAGTTAAAATTAAAGTCAGGTGTTAGCCTATTTCCGATATAAAGAAATAATATATTTTTATTTAATTTTTTCAAGTAACCCTTAAAATTATGTTGCAGTAATACTTGAAGCACCGATACAAATCCTAAAAACTACAAATATTATTCCAATTTAGGCAAAACACGATACAATCTACGAAATAACAGGTTACACTTTATAGCTAAAATGTTTATTATTCCCTAATATACCTTCAGAATCGTATCCCCAAGGAGTATGTTCGGAGTCAGATGTATTAAATATAACTGATAGTGACCCCACAGACTTGCTAGCCAATACTTTCGCACAATCATTTCCAATTTTATTTTGATGATACTCATTACGATATTGTGAGCACGTATACGAACAGGAAATGGTCGAAATAAATTCGATCCATCGAATGACATCTTTAAATTGAACAAATATAACGTTAATTTATCAGGCATGCAATCCTTTTCCCTAATACTTGTACCATTAATGTTTGTACGAAAAGTATGAATAGGTACAAAATCAATCATTTCTATTTTTCCACCCTTATAGTACTTTTGACTGCCTCCGTGCTGCAGTGGTTTGCCCATTTGCATTGTATCGCGGAGATCCCGGATTCGAATCCCGGGCCATAGGAGTTGCGGAGTCTGGATGGTTGAAGGGTTTTTCAAACCCGCCTGCGAGCTACCATACTAAATGTCAATCAGCCGCCATAACATCATTGCTGTGTTCCGGCAGTCGTACATGTGAAAGCCAGATGTATTCTAGGCGAAAACGCTTTACCGTCAACAGCATCATTCTCACTTAACAGGTGAAGCGAGGCCAAGTGTTAGCTCATAACAGATAAAAATAAGATTTAATTTTTAACTTTTGGGGGATCAAGTTCAAGGTATAACAGGTGTAATAAAAATAAAATCTTAAAAAAAATACACTAAATTGTCTCACAATATACTCGTACCATTATCATTCTCCCACCTAAGAATTGGTTTACGGAACCAATTTCAAAGTAATTATTTGCATCGAAACAAAAACCAAAAACGTGTCGAATTTAGAACCACTGATTACAGCCATATTAAAATAATGCACGTGTCATGTTATTAAATGTAAATTCTCAAGAATTTTTTTTAATAGTAGTTATCGACCGTTATATGTAACAAATAGATATTAAAAAAACTAGAGGATGTGATAGGGTTGTCCCATGGTCGACTAGTTTTACTAACGGTTTATTAATAGTACATTTTTAATGACTACATCGGACACCTACACTTTCCTTATAACGTTTGCGTAAATTCTATTAATATATTTAATGGATCTTGTTAAATGGGTCTAAATGAACAATCCATGCAAAATGCATGAGCTGCTAACCGCGGGGTTTCTGACGCAAAAGGAAAATATAGTTTCGCAAGCCGGTAGTCCGGAACAATTGAATTATGCGCAGCTATTAAACTCGTACACCAAACGAGCGCTTTATGCCTACAGTGGCCATCGCTTGTTAGTATTGGAATTTACACGATGTGCTACATAAAAAACCGCCAATGAAAAAGGATTATGTACAGCGTCAATTACGATGCTGAAATGATCGGAGTTCCCAAAAATATTCAGGCGTGAAACCTTTATATGGAGTTACTTTACTTAACTATCCATAAAATTTTTCCTTATTTAAAAACAGAGGCGATGAACTTTTATTAACTTTTACGGTGCCGAGAAATATTTTTTAAATTCGCATTCGTGAAATTTTTTATAAAATGTTTTTTTAAGAAAATGTATACAAATAACAATGATTATATTAATAACATCGATGGTCAAGATATGTCCAGTTCAAACGAAATGACAACTTAGTTATAATCGAAACAATATCTTACGAGCTTTATTCGTTCTAAAATATATTTCTCATTTTATATTTAAGCGTGTTATTTTCGTGTTATAGGTTCCTCTTCCTCAATATTTATTCACTATATATACAATTAAAACAATGTGCTCATTGCTTAAAAAGTATTACATATATATATATATATATATT
>DWQX01004085.1:0-15884 GCA_018245475.1 Pharmacophagus antenor
CATGTTTTGAAAAATACCACACGGTACAAAATTATTAGACTTTAAGTTCGTTCTTGTTCTTTATAAATATTTCTATTCTATTTCAATTAGATTTTTATTTACATTTTGTAATTGGAATGTTTTTTCAAAAATATTTATATCACCAATATAAGTATATTCCAAATAAAATGTATTACTCCTAAATATTAATCCAGATCGCAACAAATTAAATCCGTTATATATGCATAACAGTCTCCAAATAATTCAGTACTCATAGGGTTAATAGAAGACAAATAAGTAATAAGTAAATTTTAAAATTCCAGTTAAACCTATTAATTTTATTTTTATTGGTGGTCAAGTAAAATAAGGTAAAGAAAAATTAAAATATAATATGTTTAAGTATTTCCATTAATTAACAGTAAATGCAAAACTAAATGAACGTACGTGCCAAGGGCGTGAAGAGGTTAAAATTATTTAAATGAGTTATTATAAAGTAAACTAATTTATCTAATAAATATTTTTCCAGAATAATCTGCATCGACTCAAGACTAAAAATAATTAACGTTAATTTAACTAAAATTCATCAGAAAATTAAAACAAAAGAAGCATGACAGAAATTTATTTTCATTTCGTACCATATTTAATTTGCGGATAAATTGTCCTTTATAGACGTTTCCATCCGCTCTTTCCTCGGGGGGGTGGATTTTTGCATGGCATTGAGGGGGTGTCATTTAGTTTTTTATCGGATGTATTTAAAGAGTGTCCCCCTAGGGCGCAGGGTTAACTTGTACGACTTTAATACTTCCTCCTTACACGCACCAAAGTTAAATGGAACATAGAATTGCAAAGATGCGCTCAGTTTGATTTATTTTTCTTACACTAGAAATAAAGTCTAAGCGCTACTCTGGGGCAAATTAGTATTGATCTTAAATCTTGTGTCAAATATTGATTACTCATCTCGATACTCATTTTGGTAGTTATTTAAAGAAGACAATTTGATTAAACAATTTGATATTTCACAATTAATACAACTATTGCTTACTGTTGATTCTAGTCAGTCTTGACAAAGTCACCCTCTTAGTCAGTATACTCTTCATTTTAGTTATCAAGATTTGTTATAATCTTGTTTATTTATTTCACATTAAGTTTTACCTTCTAGAATATTTAAATAAAATTTTCTCCATGCGAAAAGAACAAATTCAAACAAGAATTCACCACTGACAAACCTCAAAAAAAAAAAAGTTACCCCACAGTGCTCTCACTCACGTAAAATGTAACGGGAAATTACTCTAAAATAAAAAAAAAATCTCCCTCTAAAGTTAGGAACCCTTACTGTTACGGTAATTTGGATAAGGCTCCCCAGGCACGGGCACTAAAAATTCCGCTTAGAAACAACTCGCAGTATGCCGCTCTGGTGTTCTCTACCCTAATACTGCACGAAACTCATAAAACTTGAACGGTTTTAATCGAAAAAAATATAATAAGATCGTGAGCTCCTTTTGTCTCTTTAATTGATATTTATTCACGTTAAGTTAAAATCCAAGCATAACCCTAGTAGCGATTTATAAAACACATTTAATAAATAATAAACAAGAAATTAGTTTAATTTTAAAAAATAAATAAATAAAAAATTGATCAGGAACACTGAGAGTTAAATATGAAATAATAATGACAAAATTTAATTCTTTCCTAATTACGATTAAAATTATGATAACAAAATATTTATTAATAATATGTTTTAATTTCAATAATAAGATATCTTAATCCGAATAGAAAAAAAAAGCTTTCGACTTCACAATAACTTCTACCCAGTTATTATTAAAGTCATTCCGGCCCCCACCGTAGGTGATCTCTGTAAAGCATTTGATAAAGTGGATCACAAAACGCGAAGCTATGCAACGTAACATAAATAAAAATGGGCCCATAAGTGGCCCTTGCGGTAAGCTGACTTCTCCGCTGCCCCAGTGAGTGGTTTCCGTGATCTAACCGTGCGAAACGCCTCCTCAGTTGTTATTGTGAAATATGAATTATGAAAATAATAAAAAAAAATGAAACGTTGTACAGCGGCGGGGGTCTAACTCGAGGCACGCGGCGGCACGTGCGCCGCTATACCGAACCAAAATATTGAAAAAAAAAAATTTAAAACGGAGCTTATTGTGGACGCCTTCGAAAGTGAGTTGGCTTCTAGCGATTGCTTTTAATTCGACACGTGGCTTTTGTACTGCTCGTTGCGGTAAAGGATCTCTAATTAAATTTATTGTGTAACATGAAAATGTGGTTTGACACTTCTAGTGTAAAAGTATTTATAATTAATTTGGATTTAATTTGTAATAAAATATGTTTTGAATATATTTTTATTGATATTTGATAACTACATTCATTGTAATTATGATTTAATTCTTCAGAAGCTTCGTGAGATTAAATCTAAAAATTATTTATAAATATTAGCGTACATTGTTTTGCAACCTAATTTAGGTAATGTAAGTTATATTACTTCCAATTAAAGTTTTAAATTACTATTTTAGCTTTATCTATATGAATTTAATAATAATGAGAAATAAAGATTTTAATTCAATTTGCTTCGTTCAAAATTTTACATATAAATTTTTTAATTGTTTATTATTATTAAATAAATACGAAAATTCACTTGACATGAGAAAATAACAAGAAAGATAAACTTGCTTACACTGACACGGCTACCTCAAAATACTTATGAAGTTATCTTTTAATAAAAAACAAGCCTGTTCGTTAAAGATAGAACATAAATAATATAATATAAGAATTGTGCATTTGTTGGTACGAAATACCTTGACGTACGTGCAAGATGGAAATTCATCTTTTCGCACAGCCCCTGGGGCATAATAAATGCCGTTTATGAGACTCCCGGGATTAACCGCGCAGTGCGTAGAAGGATTCGAACTGTTTAGGTTATGCGTCTATAAATTTTTCTTGATTTCTCCCATCAACTTCTTGATTATCACTACAATTTATTTAAACAAAATCTATCTACGATTTATATTATAACAATTTCAATAATCGTAATAGTGAACATCTAGCTCTGTGCGGATAAAACAATTGTCGAATTACGCATTCGGACGCCATAAATGTAAGCGTGTGAAATATTTAATTTCAGGTCATTATTCACTGATGACACCATTGTCTCTTCTCAGATCCCGTCCATTGTCCAATCAGCTTAATAAGGATTATCTCCGTGCTGCTTCTATACCATTCATTCAATATTTATTTCCCGCCAGCGCTATTGTATTAACAGTAGAAAAATTTAATACTGTTAGTGTGTGCCGCGCGGGTGTATCGGCCGGATTATTGAGGGGGTAGTTTTTTTAAATAGGGTTAGTTTTTTCCCCCCCGCGCCGGATCGCGGAGGGTCGTGATAAATGACACATGCACATTTTTCGAAATACCCAATTTCGGATTTAAGTTACCCCCAAAGTGGCTTGGTGTCCGCGCGGACAATGGCCCGGTAAGCCCGGCGGAAAAACGCCCTCTGCCGTAATTTACACCGGCTTTGCGACCAAAGGGTAGTTCTGTTTTGATCACCTCCATTATTGAAGTTGGCTATTGGACTAAATAATGCATTTTTCTATTGCTTCCCATACGAGCACCATTATCTTAGGGATAAAGTCTGTGTCAAAATTAAACTAAGAAGGTATCAATTTCAATAACAAGGTGAAGGCTGAAAAAATATAAACTTTTCTATTTCTTTATATTTTTAATCTGCTGATTTTTTATTTGTTATCGGTTAACGCTTCCATTTGGTTTTCCTTTCAACTGATGTTAAGTGACATAGAGGCCATAGATGGTAAAGTGTGTTCGCCCAGAATACACCTGGCTCTCACATGTATGACTGCCGGAACAGCAATGCTGTTATGGTGGCAGATTGACATTGAGGGTGGTAGTTAGCCAAGTGGGTTTGAAAAACCCTACCACTATCCAAACACGACCACTCCTGTGGCCCGGGTATCGAACCCGGGACCTTTGCGTTACAAGCAAAGTGCGTTAACCACTGTGCCACAGATGCAGTCAAATTAAGTACTATAGATTTGCACGATAAGGAAATGAGTGTTTCGCAAATAAACAAAATAAGTAAATATTTAGCATCAAGCGAATATTATATTTATATAGTAGTTGCGACGTAAGGAAATAACAAAATTCTAGTTTTGTAAGAATAGAATAAGAAGACGGCTATAATACTCCCGGACCCAAGTTTTCTGCAATATAATGACCTAATGGAAATATATCAACAGCTATTGTAATCTTTTCTAACGATTGCAAAATTATGAAGTAACTCTAAGAGATATTAAATAAAGAAAAATAACTTGGCAATGAATCGAATGCTTATTCCAGAGTTAGGACTCGCCATGTCAGTAACGTGAAAAACACCCCTTTAAAAATATCTTTAAGGAATTCCTCTCGGTCGAACCCTTGCTAACCGTTAGTAAATGTCACGGGCCAGGCATTGACATTTGTGCGTAGGGTGACCCCGCTTCGGACATCTGCCCGGATGGTTTCCTTTACACGAAGACACGGCTCGTTTCCTACATTTATTGTCACCCAATTCGCTAATTTCGGAAATTAATACCCATGCATATAACATACAGGCTGAGAATTTTTTATAGAGAATATAGGCAATTAAGCAAGCGGCTTACTTGATGTTAAGTGATATCCAATGGCTGAGAATAAACGCAGTTTTGCGCTGCGTTGCTGACATTTGAGGAACTATTCCAGCATAATGATATTTATTAAGCAAAACTATAATATATTTAATTAATAAATATCAATTAATAAGTCTAGAAGCCTGCCGTGCTGGATTGCCTCCGTGGCGCAGTGCTTTACCCGCTTGCCTTGTAACGCGGTGGTCCCGGGTTCGATTACCAGACCACAGGTGTAGTCGAGCCAGGATGTTGGTAGAGTTTTTCCAACCCGCCTGACTAGCTTCCACTCCCAATGTCAATCTGCCACCATAACAGCATTGCTGTAATCCGGCAATCATACATGTAAGAGCCGGATGTATTCTGAACGGATACGCTTCACCGTCTACGACTTCATTGTCACTTAACATCAGGTGAAATCGAAGCCGTGTATTAATAAATGACCGATAGAAAAAAGCATATATGTTTCTTCTTACTACGGTAATAGATACACGTAATACCTTTTCTTATGTTCTAAAACAGAATTAAAGATCAAAAGTACAGTAAGGTTATGTTGTTGATCAAAAACCGTTTCAAACGTTTTAAATTCTATACGATCATAAAATTTAAGGTCGACAATACGAGCACATTAAAAATAATCGAAGCATCCTTTACACGTCATGGACAGGTGAACATAATATTTTCAATGTGAGTTGATATGCGTTAATAATAGGTGATAACAATATTAATAGTTTTAAGCGAATGAATTTATGAGTTAGATATATTAAACATATTGCATTAATAATGATATTAAAAAAAATATGCGCTCATTATTAGTGTATTTCTCGTATTTTATATGATTGGAACAACTATGTATATATTTGGAATAGCTACGTATACTTTTGGAACACAGATGAGTTCGGAACAGTGACTATTTTACGTTTGTAATGATATTTTTACAGCGAAGTGACTAGATAACAGGTGACCATCTTGCTTATCAAGACAGTTCACTGGCAAATAAAAGGTGCTTATTTTTGAAGAATAAATATGGTACATGACGCAGTTGTTTAATGCTTGGCTTGTGACACGGGGTTCAAGAGTTCGAATACGGTACTACATGAGTAGTAATCTTTTTTTTATATTCAGGTTGAGAAAATGACTCCACTCCACGTGATGTTAAGTGGAAATGGAGTCCAAATGCGAAGACGGCTGGTGCCACAAAAAGTTGTTGCATCAGCCACCCTCAACCTGCCGACCCGCAAGGTGCTTCTTCACGCCTCGCGCAAAAGACCCGAGGTTATATGTAGGAGGAAACACATGAGCTGGGAGGGAGTTCCATTTTTTTTTATACTCGTTCACCCCTGTTACGACTTGACAGGGCCTATACATTTCAATTCTTTTAACTTCTTATTTAATATTCACGCTCTCCTTCTTCTTCTTCCATGCTAAGTTTTCTTGCTTTCATTTCGTCTTTCTTTTTCATACTTCATCCCAATTACTTCATACATCGCGCATAAATGAGGAGATAACTAATTTCCTTATTACATTTTTCTTAATATAGTTATTTACATTTTGTATGTTTATCCTAATTTACATTCTATTTACTTATTTTGGGAATTCCATTTAGGTATAGTGCGACAAAGGTAGAAATCCGAAAATTTCTTTGTGCGCGATGGAATAGTAGTGACGATGTATCTATGACGCCGCAGTCCCGCTCGTGTGTTTCGTAGGTGGAAAGGGAATGGTGGGATAGGGAAGGAGAGCTCTTCGGAGCATTCGCCATGGCACAGCCGGTAGAAAACTCACAATGCCGCGTTGTCTTGGTAGTGGAATTTCTTCGAACATGCTTGACTATTTACCACCTTCATAGTGACCATGACAGCGTCACGATATTCCGGCAATCATACATATGAGAACTGGAAGTATTCTGAGGGCGAGCACGCTTTACCATTATTGAAATTTATTGAATTATAAGAAATTGAGGTCAAATATTAGCCCAGTGCTAATGAGAAAGATGCGATTTTAACAGGTGCGTCAAGAAAAGTGTTACAAGAGTTAAAAATATATGTATAGGCAGGTGCAGTCAATGGGACCCGTCAAACTTTGTTAATTTAATGCCATTCACCAAAACCGGCGGAGCGGTGTGCCATCATTCAATCATCATTAACGCAAAATAGTAAAACCAATAGCGTGACAGATAAAAATGAGCCCAATTTAACAGTCACTGTCCGCGACCATGGCAACTATGAGGCCTATTATCGAATGAGATCTCTACGGCCGAGAATTAGGCGCGACCGACGCGGCTAATTCCACAAGACAACCGTGTCCGTGCGCCGAATAATAAAAGGTAAAGAAAAACGCGCTTTAAACTCTATTACCTTAATCTACAGGTAGGGTGGTAATATCTTTCCGGTATCGGTGCGACGTTTAAACAAATTTCGAACCTAACGCGAACGTTTAAATAACAAGCTTGAGTGCGATCGACGCTGGAGTTGGGACGTTTTATATTGTGAAGGATCGGTATCTCGGTGTATCTGGACACAGGACGTTGCATCGCAAGGTGTGCCGCAAGGTGCGCGGCGACCGTTGGCGCCTACCGGCGTCGCGCCCGCCAGCGGGGCCTAATAATAGCGACACCGAAGCCGTGACAGGACCGTGCAACAACTGATTAGTGGGAACATGGCGACCGCTTCAAGCCGTCAACGGCGGGACGGTAGCCGCTCGCGTTATGCTAGTATGGACTACTTACTTAACACTAGATTTACCTGACCAATCATTTTGACCGGACGACCCTATATAAGAAGTTGCGTATACCGATATGCGTTTGATATTTTTATTTTTTTATATCGACTCTGGCAACATTGTTCTATATATTTTATTGGCGAATTTCTTTATATTTTATTGTATCGAAGGCTTTAACAGATTCGATACCGGTTGCACACCGTGTATGCGAAAATAATATCGAAGAAACATCAGAGACAAGCCATCTGCGTTACTTGTCAATTCTCAAACGCAGGCGCGTCACGAACCGACAATGATTAAATCATTGACTATCAAAAGAGATTTATTGATCAGATACTATAAAATTTGCCTTATAAAGAAATTTTGTGAAAAAAAAAATACGTAAACGATATCTATTTTTATAATTAATGAACTAATTAGAATATCTGTCGCTTTTAATTATTATATCATTATTATTAGCCGATTAGGTAGCCGATTTTTAGGCTTCTCGTCGTCGCCGCTCGCCTACATTTAGCCCCTTATTATGACATGTAGCCGATGCCTATTGAGAGATAAACTTTCAGACGATTATTCAGTTCTTTAACTCTACACATTCGTTTTTAAATGAAAAAAAAACGGTAAAGAGTTTATCGAGAAAAACACGAGAAGATGAGAGAATTTCCATTTCGTCCCCGTCGATAATGTGCTAAGTGACAATGGTGCCGTAGATAGCGATACTTACTCGCCCATGGTCAAAATTTTTAATTGTAATCTCTTTTGCAGCCATTCTCTATTTATAAACCTTTAATATGATTGGTCTTTGTTGATCTTAGCAGAGACTTGATACTTCATCAAACAATACAAAAATATTTCTTTAGAGTATTATAAAATTTTGATTATAAGATAAATTGAAATCTTATATACAGAATTTGGTATTTCTATACCCTATATATTTACTGAGCCGATGATATGTGACAGTCTTGTTGTGACGTCAGATGAGTTAAATCTGTTTAAATCAAAAGAATCGTATTATTTGAAAGATTGCTTAGCAATCGTTTGCTCGATCACTGATGAACTGTGACTGAATAATGTTCACATATAATACGTTGATGAGTAAGAAGCAATAATTGTGTGATTTTCGCTGTCTCTAACAGTTAGCAAGATATTGAATAATAAATAAATATCAGGGACATTTCACACGTAGTACTTTGATCTCAAGATAGGTAGCTAAACAGCTATTTGTAGTATGAGTTATCAGAGACCGATATACATACGTAGATATTTTGTAATAAATACTTATATATTGATAAACAACCGGACGCAGAACAAACACAAACGTTCATCACATAAATGTTTGTCGTGATCGGGAATCGAACCCGCGACCAATGGTAAACTGAGATACTACCGTTACACTAACGGACCGGTCAACATTTAACAACTCCGCTTTGCACCAATTACATTTCTATCATTTACTGATAACACAAGACTCTACTCTACTACAGTCTCAAGATACCTGAAAGATATCAGCAACAATGAAACTTATACCAAATTATTACGTATCGGCGCAAGTGAAACAGTTTGTTAACTTAATAAACAAGTTGTTCTCGTACAGCGTGTCGTAATCGGCTAATTTGAATGTAACAAAGTAGCCACCGATGTAACAAGACCCAGTTGGTACCTTGCTGTTGTTTTAATTGCTTCTACAAAACGTTTACAATGATATAAATCATTGTAAACGTTTTGTCCTTAACAATTCTATATATATAACTAAAATAGTATATACTAAAATAGTAGATAGTACTCTGATCCTAAGATCTAACATCTAAGCAGCATCTGTAGTAAGAGTTATAGGACATTAATATATATATACATAGTTATATTTATATGCTTAAATACATTTTAACAATAAAACATAGAACATACAAAAATGTTCGTCATTTATTGTTTGTGGTCAGCGCGAAACGAACCCGTGACCTGTTATAACACATCTCTAATAGCAACAAACGTAAAATTAAAACGCCCAGCTATCTTCACTTGTTCACTCCTTTTTCCGTGATTATTGCGTCATGTTATACGACAGCTAGGCATTGCAGAAATCGCTTTTCCACAGTTCCGAGTTAGATTTAGAGGTGAACACACATATTTTTAATTTTAGTTAAATAAAAAACATGTTTTTCTTAATACTTTATTATTCCATCCCGTAACAGACACGTGGTGTATATATTACAACCATTTTCTTCATGATGTCTACTTTAAGTTGGATATTAATAAGTAAAATATATTTTAGAAAAGAAAAACAGGAAATAATGTCTTCATTATTGAGGCATGCATGTATACTGAGCACAAAGCCTTTGTCGCCATAAGGAGGTTTCCCCGTAGCAATAATAAACAAAATTATCATAACAAGTTACAACCACACTACTGAATTGTGTCACCAAAAGCTGTTGTAGTAATAATAAGTTTATTAAAACATAAATCCAACAGTTAGTAATCTCGAAAATCTACAGAACAATTTGAGCGATTAAAATAACGAAAGCGGCTAATTGTGTTAAATTACATTTGGTGTGGAACCATTGCGTGTTCTGTAGGAAGCGACTTTACGCCGGCAGGTGCGGGTGAGCCATTAGCTCGCTAAATATATTGTAACGTCGCGGCCATAATAACCGCCACATAATTTACTCATTACGATTATTGAAACGACAAAAAATACATGACGTTAAAGAGTTTGTGTGAACATAAAAATATACATATATATATTCATGGGAACGTAAATATTAAAACATTAAATCTGTATTTGAATAATAAATTTTGATATTTTATCGAGTGTTGACATATTTACGTGGAAATTAAATATAGGATTGAAAAGTAATGGTGCAATGGCTAACCCGCTTACCTTGTAACAAAGAAGACACTGGTTTGATTACGAGGCAACATGAGTGGCGAGATTCAGACGCTAGGAGGATTTAATGGACCCGCCTGCCTATCTACCGGTTGAAGCATTGCTGTGTTCGGGCATTCACACAATGGGCAAAATATAGCAACCCCTCCACTTATTATGGTATGAAATTAAAATAAAATGTTCCCCACTGCTGATAAAAAAAAATGTTTAAACTCAAGCAATCTGTTATCAGAAAAGTGAAAAGAGCCTCACGGAGAGAGTTCGCAACGCTTTACGTCAGTTTAACGGCTGCATAAACACGTAAGTTCGTGTGTCAAACGGTAAATGTCGTTGATAAGTGGCGTGCGTCCGCGTGAAGGGATACGGTCATCTGATAGCGAAACCGGTCGCAGCCATAAAAGACCCCCGAGGGGTGAAATGTCGGGGCTCCGCACCTCGGCTGCTATTCTTTAGTCGACCCCCGTCTTAATATTGCACCATAAAAATGAAACAATTGACTGATGAGATCGTAAGGATAAGAAGAACGTAACACGGATCGCATATACTTTTTTTTTATTACGAAAACTGGGCGTTGAACTCGCTGTCAAGTGATAGTTACTTGTCATAATATAACTATATCGGGATAAAAAAATTGTTTCGTCCTGTATTATTTCAAATTGTTTTAATTTGATTGATTTTCAATTTTTATTATTTGTTGAGAAATTTTAGCAGTGTGCAAACAGCGCTTCTTTTCTTACCTTACCTGATGGTAATTTACCCTAAAATTTATCATCTCTTCAATAACAATTTCTTAATATTTTTTTTTCTCTAAATTGTACTAAATCTTTATTTCGTCCTTGCTTCTACTATGATATTGACAAAGTCAAATACAATTGTCCGCGTGTAAATATTCCTAATACTTATTGCTCGAATTGTGTTGATTGATTAATTAAACGATTCGTCAACAGATGGCACTGCAACAAAAAACGGAGTCAAAAAACAATTTTCATTATAAAAAGTTTATATTTAAATCGCTCGGAATGTATTGGAGTGGGGTCGGAAGGATTATTGTTACGTGTTCATTATTACAGAACGGTATTTACGAATACATCTACAGTCCGGGGCAAATTGACGGAGCAGTAAAGCTGACCCTTGCTTGTTGGCCTGCCGTGGCCGACGTCTTACAGGGTATGCCATAAAATAGGGACTATCCGAAATTCCACTCAATCATTGCGCTTAATTTTCAAAATAGAAATTAAAAAATGAAATATGAAGATTGCAAAACCGTTCACAGCACCGAAAGTCGAAAAATTTAAAAAAAATCGTCTATTAGATTAAACAGATTCAATTCGTCCTTCATATTTGCAATAGAGATACATTAGGATGATCTAAGACCATTTATGTTTCCATCCATAGGTCACTAGGTCGCATATAGGACATCTCAGTTTATATCCCCACTTACCATCAGCTGGGATAGTTATCAAGTCCTGGTATTTAAAAAAATGTTCAGTTTTGTAGAACGAAACAACTAAGGTAATAGCGAAGCTCCGATAACATATAAAGAGTAAAGCGTAATGTATTGCTGTATCAGATGAACATTATTTTCGTTTCAGTCATAAAGGAGACAGAGCGCAGTTGCTCTCAAATTAAAACGCTTTCTGCTAGCCAATATTTCTGTATCATCAGTCCGTGACACGTATAGGTTATGAAATAAGGTTCCTGTGATACTTCTTTAGGGTATAACCTGCCTACAACTTTACGGTAAACCTACCGTAACGTTATAGGCAGGTCGATATATTCAGCACAGATATTTCGTTTCTTGGGACCGTCTACTCATTCACGAATACAGCGCCTATATCACTTGTCAAATTGTTGTTACTGTGTTTCAGATAGAAAGTGTGATGTAGATGTATTTTGGATAAAACAAGATTGAACGTGTCACATCTCGAAGTAAAGATAATTGAAATGAAACTAAATATTTCTAATTTGGTTCACATTGTTCCAAAAACCTCTGCATGCAATTCCAGTCACTACGTAGTATAAAATAAAAAGTTACAGTTCTATTACTGAGTTTTAAATACATGAGGTTTATTTTAGTGTCCAATCAGATTTTTCCGTTTTAATTTTTTTTTTTTTGATAATATTTTTTCCTCCGCCAGCTGTTAACTTGCACGGTCTGCTCGTGGCGACGCTGCAAAGGGCGTCTCGTCAATAATCCGGCGCGGATTAGACCACCGGTCGGCTTACGCAAATAGATACGCTTGTTGCAAACAACGCCGGCCTATCCCGAATGTCCGTTGTCAGTGTACTGCGAGGTTCATTTACAAATCGAATGAAATTACATGTTTGTTGTGAACTCGCAATTGGCCTGTTGTTTTCACGCAAATTCTTCTAGTTGAAGATTACTATCATGATGCACTTGATAGCTTTTTAGGGTTATCGAAATGGTAAAAGACGGAATCGTTTAACTAAACCTCCGCGGTCTGTATACATATCTCTTTGTCTGTCTCTCCATGTGATAATGTTTAACTAGTGTAATACTTATTCACAGCGTATATGTGTTTAATATTCTACATTATTTATTACTCTGTTTATTATCATCATATATAAATAACTAAATAATTATATGATTGTAAATTTGCTTCACAGACTAAGTTATAACTTGTTACTTACGTCGCACTACATCATTATCTTCTCAACGCCAGGCCTCGTCTCATTACGGCTGAATTGTATAGTCTGCGGTCACAGCGCCGCTTTACCGCCGCTACACTAGCGCCGTTGATAATTTCGTACTGTCCTGTATAAATTTACGTTAAGCTACGTCACTTTTTAACGTCACGTTAAAAATCTTTCATCAATAAGTAGCAACGATCTATATTATAAGTAAGGCGTTGTCGCTTATGATTAGGGCGACCAAGCGTTTGGGAACAAACAGATATGGCACGACTTTATCTAATGATAGTGACGGTAGATGATGGAGCATGGTCAAACAGAATACTCTGATTAAAATATTTCCACGTTCCATGCCAGAGCGTTTTTAGAAGATTTTTTTCCCTTGCGTACTCTTGAGATTGATGTATGGAAACAATTTTTTAATCATTTGATCATTTATTAACAATTTGACTTATTCTTGATGCGGATTAAAGTTGTATGCGATTGTATTAAGATTGAAGTAATTATTTAAGAGAACATGCGGACAAAATTTTTTCATGACATACATCAGTGGGGCTCGTATACGCCACAAGCGGTACGGAATGCGTTAAGGCAAGCTATAAACCACTGCGCCATTGAGGTAAAGCACAATTGTACAATGTTAAGCATTAGTTTATTATTTATGTCACTCCAACCGGCCAGTGACCGGGGAAGCCGCGGACGAACTATACTCTCGCCACACAAATACGCGAGCTCATAAAGGGCAACTGGACCTGAAAGTTTCCCGCGGTGGTCGTATAAATCATACGCCTCCTTCCATCCCCGCGACCCCCCCTCCCCCTCCAGGGTTCCGAGTGTATGAAGGCCACGTACTCCCACGCGTCGGCCATATGTCATTTCGGCCAAGCGGCTGCTATTTGTCTTGCAAAAATTCGGGGAAACATCTTAAGAATGCCGCGCGGGCGAGCAGTCCCGGCACGAAGCGGAATGTATTAGGGTTAGGGTGTGTGGTGTTGTTTAGCGAACGACCAGCGACGGTACAAGTGGATGTGTCGTGGAAAGTGAAAATTGGATAAAAAACGAATCCGGTTTGTATCAACAATTGTCTTTTTCTTCACAAATTTACACCAATGATAAGTATAATCAGATAATAACATAAATTTAAAATTTTATACAACCAACATCTTTCCAAAAAAAATAAAACAGAAGTATGTATTAACAAAAACTTAGAGAAAACTGATTCGACATACTTAAAAAAAAAATTAAGACGATTTATTTCCGTATAACATAACATAGTTATGTTCATTAATTCCATCACTCGCCAAGTGCTTGTAGGGATCTTGACAGAGAACAAAAATTACGTCTCTTATAAAGAAACTCTTTTTTCATCTCAAAGAATCTCTTTGTAATGTGGTTAATCAAATTTGAATCAAGTATTCGAATATCATCGAGATTGGCTGCCATGCACTAACGAAGAAACTCATTTTAATAGATCGAATAAGTTAAATTATAAAAATCAAAAACTAACGAAATGTAACGCCAGTCAAACGCCTCGTCGTATTCACAGGGTTAAATATCCAGTTGCAGCATCGTCGTACACGCCTCAGCTTGTACCGTTTTTGGTAATTTTTTTTTTACTTAATTATTCATGTAGGGGTTGACCGTGGCCATGCAAACCCGAATAGGTCTAATCTGTTTACAGTAAACATCAAACATTGGAACGAAGTGTTAAAGCAAATAATGGCTATGATGTTTAAGTTAGAGAAACAGAAGCATCAAATTTCCGCGGTATTCCGGTACTTCCGGACCGATACGACTCAGGGGCCTTCGAGAAATAAGCGTACTACTTCTTTAAGAGTCGGCAACGCAGTGGCGGCTCCCCGAGTGTTGCGGCGGTCAATGGGCGACGGTGATCACTCTCTATCAGGTGAACCGCTCGCTCGCTTGCCTGCTCTTCCTATAAAAAAAAAATTGTTTACAGTCTTCTTATTTAATAATAACTGATTAGTTTGTAAATATTCCGATGTTGTTTAGAATGATGACACTAAACATTTTACATGATTAATACGAGTAAAATCCGTTTTTCGTGTTAAGTACACATTACTTTTAAGCAAAACTTTAAATAAACTCTTAATATTTACAATGACTTATACATTTTCAATGTTACTTTATGAAATTAAATAAAAAAAAAGCTGTTAGCCTTGCCAATATTTGATAGACAAATATGCATCGAATACCAAAGCACACAAATCAGCGTCTCGGGTAGACAATAGAATAAATTCATAGTCCCCGGTACGTTTGCTCTGATTGCGCACATCCTGGACAAACACTCCGGATGACCTGGACAAATAAGACGTTGGGGATGAGACCGCGGCTGGATTATACAATCTCGCATATTCTTGTTTATGTCTATTGTTACAAAATTTATTTCTAGAATTACTATTGAAATATTCTATTTTCTAAATCGATTAATCACCTTTAATGAATAAACATCAATTGACATTTAAAATAGACTTAATATAATGAAGAAAATATCTTAATATTAAAATTAATTGCGTCTGCTACTGTTTATGCAGTTGTAATTACAAAGACATATTTTTGAACTAATAATTTATCGAAACTTTAAAAGACGAAATGTTTAAATTCATAACTATATTCATAGCTTTTGCGTCACAGTCATTTACCGCATGCCTTCTAACATGTAGGTTCTAGGTTCGATTTGGTGAACTCATGAGTAGTGCAATCTGGATGTCTAGTTATCACCCACAATATAAATCTGCCGCCATAACAGCATTGCTGTGTTTCTACAGACATACAGAGCTAGAGTAATCTTGGCGAGCACGCCACACCTAACACCACGTCGTAATCTAATGTTTCAATTGAAGTCAAGTTTAAGCTATTGCCGACAAAAAGAAAGCCTCTTTGAGTTGTTATGACGAATCTGACAAATGCCAATTTACGGCATACCAAGACATTTAAACAAATACGCTTATTTAATCTAAGAT
>DWQX01004086.1:0-15883 GCA_018245475.1 Pharmacophagus antenor
GCTTGTCTAGAATCTATCAGGCTACCTACCACTATTAACTTTAACCTGCCGTCATTATACCATTGTTATGTTTCGATGGCTACATATGTCACAGAGTACCTTGGGCGCTGGCCCAAGGTACTCTGTGACATATGAATATGATATATGTGACATGTGATATATGAAGCGTGCTGATGCTTCACCATCAACTGTGTTGTCACTTAACATCATGGGAAAATGATGTCAAGCTTTAGCCCTCTTCTGATGTAACCTTATCATTAACCTTATGATCTCTCCAGTTTTAGTAGACATCTAAGAATCATCTATCTAATATACACTTCGCGTATATTAGATATTGAAAATTAATAAAATTTCAAAGAGATTTCATTAAGTGAATTAAGACTTATAATAATTCGAATCTGGCATCGCTCCAAACCCCGTCATGGCTTCATACACTCGGCAAGTTGGCAAGAGTGCTCGATCCAATAAAGACACGCGTATTGTTGAGTAGTCGAATACAATAAACGTATACATTGGCCGGCTACACTTATTGGCTGTAACTGTCTGAAAGAATATAAAAGAGATTTGATGTTGTTCCCAAATAATGAGTTTGTGTTCGTTTTATTGTACGAATACACTAACATTGTAAAATTACTGAAGGAGCTAAGCCAAGAATGCATTGGTTTTTCATATCACGAAATATAGATTATGATTTTGACTATCCCTCTGTGAAAGAAGGCTTCAATGGAAATATAAAGTGGGCTATTTATGTACTCTGAAATATATTGAAACTGCGCTTTGAATGAGATTATTATGATTCAAATAAATTTCATTAAGAATAGTATTCGTGTAATCCTACGCTTAGAGGTTAGAGTAATATGAAATTTAGTTTTTTTTTTCTCGAACGTGATAATAATAAAAATTTAACGCATTTTGAGATTTAATTACAAATCACAACGTTTCAATCATCACTGATTTGAAAACGTAAGATACATAAGACAAATTTGTTAAAAGGAGTTTTATGAGGTTAGTAGGAATTTTAATAATGTTCACGCCATAATATATATATTTTTTAAAAGTACATTAGTTACAACGTTCTTCAGAACAGAACTTTTGTGTGAATTAAATTCCGTTTAAAAATATCCAAACATTTACATGAATTTTAACCCATCCGTACACTGAAGCATTTTTAAAAATGTTAAATGTAAGAAAACTTCGAGAACAATGCACACGGAATAAAAAGATTTATCTTCAAGTCTAAGATAAACTTTTCTTTACACGTTTGCCCAATGAGATCAGAGGCGAAAGCTTTTTCTTGTTGATTACTACTAAAGGAAATGCGAAGGGAATCAGTAAAGAGATTCTGATAAAGGATTTGAATTTTGTTTTTTCATCGCATTGCTTTCATTCAGACGTAAGATAATTTTAAACAACATCGCTCTGGTGAAACATGAAAGGAGAAAGTGAAAATTTATCTGATTTATTGTAAGACGGACATTTGGCCGGAAGGTCCTGTATTGCCGGGCTATTAAGAAAATAATTAATGTAACAAGTCTCTTAAAAGACGAACAAATGCGTCGTCAGGTTGGCAGTTCTTGGTGAAGCGCTTACACCCAGAATACTCTGGCCTCAACACATATGACTGTAGAAACACAGTTATGTTGTTATGACGCCAAATTGACATATGTGGTAGATAGCTAGTGCATATTCGAAAAACCTAATTAAGTCAAGGAGTTGAATCTGATATCTCCCGTGTTTTAAGGTAAACAGTTAATTATTACGTCACGAAAGTAAACAAATTAAATTTCGAGATGTGTACATTCTGTTAATTATCCGTGGCCATAATATTCCTCTGACATGGCAAAAGGATGAGTATGAGAATGACAATTACAAAAAGTTATTGACAATATTACATTATTAGATTCTAAATAAATTGTGTAAACTGACACTGCAACTATATTGTACTATTATTTACGTAGACTTCAAACTCATCGCTCTTATCTTCGAATACAAGTACAGTAGAACTTATTGTATTAGACCTATGTCTACATCACGACAAAATTACAGAAACAACTCCATCTATTGAATAAAAATTAAAGCGTTAATTTGTATTGCTCTTTCAGCTATGATTGTCAATGTCTTCAAAACAATTTGACATGTTCACACTACATTCTTTTTTACTTTTCTTTAATTTCCATATATGATCTTAAACGTTACCGTCTTTTCTATAGTTGAGGCCTATCACGTATCTAACGTTACATAATCAACGTCCGAACAAGGAAACCAGTGGAGCAGGAGATCCCTTGTCAAATTAACGTTTCCCTCTGTCACGGTGATAAACGAGGTGGCGTCAGAAAAAAAAACAAATACGTTTATAAAATAACAAAATATGTTTCTGTTATTTTAATGATTTCACATTATTTCGTAAGTAATATTTAATTTTTTTATACATAAAAAAGATACCAAATATGGATAGGTATCCATAAAAAAGAAGTTTCTACTAACGTAATGAAAGAAAATATTCAAGCACTTTATTACTTATTAACACTCGTAATACAGACATGGATTGATAACGCTAGAAACTCCATTAGCCACAGATCCGAGCAGATACTATGCCTAACTTCAAATCTAAAGACTTGTCTGAAATTCTTAGTAAAATGTTGTCAGTCAAAAAGAAGTAAAACTTCGCTATTGATCACAAAATTTTATTCAGTCATTGTTTAATTTGTTTCCGTTGTACAATTTTTTTTTGAGTTACCAATGGTTATGCCCTCCTTTATACCGAGCGGCGTATTCCCATTGTACGAATTATACAACTATTCATTATTCCAGTGGTAATAAAGTAAGACTAGTTTGTGGTTAAACGTTTCGTCAACAGATGGCGCCTTAAAACGTATTAGATTATAACAGCACTAGTAAACAATATTATGTGAAGAAAAATAATTTTATTTTTATTTATTTATAATTTGGCTTAAGTATAATGACATTAATTTTTTTTAATATTACACGATACAAAAGAGAGAATACGAAAAATTAAGCGAAGGTTTAAATGTAACAGAAAAAGTGGTCGTATTTTGTACGTGAAAACTAGATTTTCTTCGTGAAAAACTACGCCTTAATTATCTCGAAATTAGTTGAATGCGAAGCGGAACGACTTTTAAAAGTGATACTAGAAGTAAATTTGAGCCTTAAATGTCCCTCATTTCAGGCTCCACAGTTTCTTATTGCAGTCATTATACGTAATGGTACACTTTCGTATGGGGAAATGATTTGCTCCTCGATGGATATTACGAAAATCGGATAATTTTAAAAATTGAACAAAAAGTGAAAGTCACTAATAATATGTTACAAAAAATGTAGAAAAATTAAAATGACTTATAATATTATTAATTTGTGTCAAGAATGATTGAAAAGAATGAGCATTTAGTTGTTTAGAATACGATTACATGTACCTCAAAAACTATTAATTCCGATATTAAATTAGACATACAAATTTTATTTATTTGCTTACATATAATTGTATTATCATGATTCTTTTTAATCGATAACAAGGAAGTGAAATTTGAAAATTTATACGTTCAGGCGAAATGAATTCGATTTTTGTTTAAAAATACTTGTCAGTTACAAAATAAAACCACGATGAAATATATTTCGTTGGAACGATAATATAATCAATAATACTTCTAATACAAATATCAAATGTAATTTTTGTAAAATAACTTATAAATTTTGCAGTTGTTCGCAAAAAAAATATCGAAATAATAAATAAATAAAGATAAACATACCATTTGCGTACCAAATTACTCTCGTTACAATAAAAACTGCATGTGGTGCTCTGGAATGTACCAAAAGCCATTCAACGCCTATTTTATTTCCTGACAAACAATTCGACCATTGATATCGCATAGAGTGGGAAACTGGTTGTCGAATTACATTCATTATTTTCTGCTATTTGATATAAAAACGTTCGGTACATTCTATAAATATTTGTAAATTGTATACAACTTTAATATAATAATAATCCTTAGTAAAATATAATAAACGTAATTCATTTATATGTAGGTGTATTTTATTTGCCTTTGTGACTTTAGTGTGATAGACATTTATTTTACAATATTTTCATCATTATTTTTAAGTTGCGTTGACATTAAATAATACATCAGGAAACAGGAGCTACCGTTGATTCATATTGTTTGTTTTATTTTTAAAGTGATTTACAGAAATAATTTAAAAAAGGGAAAACTATTACATTAAATTTTGAGCCATTTAAAACTGTTGCCGCATTTTATTTTAATTATCACATAAGACTTATAAAATTATACATTCATAATCACTGATTGACATATAAATATAGATAAAGTAGTAAATTAACATAAGTAATCGGTAAGTAGTTTTTGATTGCCTTCGTGATGCGTTGCTTATAGCAGTGAAGTATGGTTGCTGGTAGATTTTTTCCTTTCCGCCTGGCGAGCTAGCAGTTTCAACGTCAATCTATCGTCATAACAGTATCGCTGTGTTCCGGTACTTATATGTATATGTGAACTAGAGTATCTTGGGCAACCACGCTTTACTTTTTGCGTTCATTACGGCTAAGTTACTAACACTCAGCCTTAATTAATGCCATGCCGATGAAAAAAATCGTTATTTTTAAAAAATGGATAATGAATTATCGTATCGGAAAAAACAAAACATTTCTTTCACAGAATCCGTAAATAAAACTTACATATTTCGAAGAGGATCACCACTAAAGATCCAGATTGAAGTGCGACTTCAATTGTTTTCTAAAATAAAACGGGCGGAGTTTCACTGCTTTGAAATATTGGTAGTGCCACAGAGCTCGTATCTGATTGTTTTCTTTCTTTCCTTCTTTTTTTTTTTACTTCCATCGCAATCGGTTTATAGGGTGGTCTGTGCTTGCTCAGAGTATTTATTGTGTGAAATCGTGTCGAAAAACACTAGACGTTGGTTTTTATTTTGCTTTACAGTATGTATACCGTCGATTCAAGGATAAAACTTGGTAAGGCAGATTTTGATCCAAAACGACATTTTACTGTTTTCACTTCTATAATGAGAACAACTACGAGAAAGATTCACTACGTGCTTATTGTACGTATTCGTAATTATTTTCGCAGAAAATTTCAGGCGATATTATAACATCATATTATAATTTGTGAGGTACAAAAATCTCAAAATCTTAATTACCTTCATAAGTGAAGTTTGTTACAAAATGATATTTATATTTAGGTGGACGATATAGAAATGTTTTTCTTTTTTTTTAGTCATAATGGCCGAAAAACGCGCTCAGTGGCGTCTTACTAAAGATATACGTTTCCAGTAGTGGAATTAATGTTTTTTTTTTTTATTTCAACGTGAAGAACTGTAGGTCGGTTTTCGTACATTCATTTTGCATTTGATAAGCTGTTTCCTTTGGAAGGTTGCAGTTATTTAGCATGAATAAGAGAAAGACGAATTATAATGCCGATACAAAATTTGTGATTCAATGTTCTAATATAAAATTCCTTTATTTATTTATTTTGCTTGAAAGTACAAGATATCTGTACATATGACACATCTCTAGAAAAATATTGTCTGTACTTTAATTATTCTAAATAAAATTATTCAAAACGGTCAAAATCAAAGTACACACCAACATAATTATTTTTTTAGTAACATATCGGTCTATGTCCTAATTTTTTTTGATGGCGAAGCATGTGCGTTTAGTATACTTCAGGCTTTCGCTATGTAACGACTATCAAGACCCAAGAAAACTGCTACAGATTGATACTAAGGATGGTAGCTAGCCAAGCGGGTTCAAAAAACCGTATCACTATCTCACTACTCCACTATTCTGCAAATAGAATCCGCGAACTTTCCATGTTACAAAGCAAGCGGTGCAGTTAGTATATTGCATCTTTATGACAGAATTACTGGACGAAGTTTTATGAAATATTATATTACAACACCTACAAACACATGCAGACACATTTTATACCGAAATAATATTTATGCAACCTGTTATGCAATGTTTATATAAGATTTTCTCTTAAGGACCACTTCTGTTTAGGTGCCTCACAAAACACTGAGTTATTTCGAGGTCGTCGTTGCATGACTTAATACAAGTAGCCCAAAACAAGACCGATGTTGTGAGTACATTAGTACAGATCATAATTAAATTTTTAATCATGAACGAAAAAGGTTGTTAATAAATCACACATACGGATGTTTGTAATTCGTGGCATCATATCATTAAAATACTTGATGACGATCGATTGTATTTTTAAATTATTTTTGGATTATTGATTGAGTGGTTGCGTTTGTTTTATACTATACAGTACTTAGATGTTTTTACTGTCAAGTACTGTACTAACTATATTTGGCAGTAGAAATATCTAGTACTGGCTACATCATGCCAACATCGCTGAGTTGCGATGAGAATGGTGATGTAGTTAGTCAATAATTAAATATTGAAGATAAAAATGAACTCTCTGTTTTTTTTTTAAATAATAATGCATTTTTGACTGTCTCCGTGGCGCAGTGGTTTACCCCTTGCCTCGTAATGTGGAGGTTCTGGGTTTATTTTCCGGGCCACGGGCATTTTGAAGTTTGGATGGTGGTAAAGTTTTTCAAACTCGCCTGGGTATGTACCAATATCAATGTCAAACTTTTTCTATAAAATTATTTCTGTGTTTCGGCAGTCATACATATGAGAGCCAGAAGTATTACGGGCGAACACGCTCCACCATCTACAGCTTCATTTTCACTTAACATCAAGTGATATTGAGGTCAATGTGGAGGTTATGGGTAGTCATTAGGTGATAAGTAATTAAGCTGTAATCACGAATATTTAATTTTAAGATATCTACTCTTTAGCTACAGACACTTAAGTAGTATTAAAGGGAGAAATTCCTGAGTGCCTGTAAATATAATAGATCTCAGTTTCAATGGAGCATGCAAAAGGACGGTATCGAGATGAACCAAATAAATAGCTACGCCCGGTAGGCGTGGCGGCATGTCATTCAGCGCTCCCTCTTCTTTTAGCCTTTAATTAACTTTTTGTACAGCTATTTACGCTCACCCAGACGAGCAAAATGAATCGTAGTATGGGTATTGAGTCGAATTCTCTCGCAGATTATCCTTTGTGATTTGCCTGTTTATTAATCATATTGAAAGGTGTTCGCGTCTAACCGTAAGGAAGGGAACGTCATTATGTCGTGTATCATAAAATTTTTATAATAATTCTTGCAGTGAGTTAAGTCCTGCAGTCGAAAGTAAATATCAAAGCAATATTGACAGTATATCCAATAAAATAATATTTCTCTATTATACCAATAATTAATCCACAAGTCATATTTTAACAAATCAGTGGAGTGAAACAAAACGATTAATGTCATTTTTGATTGTCTTATTTTATTTAAACATAAAGTGATTTAATAAATATGAGGAAATTTCACAACAGTCCAATTTTTACGATTTTATGATCCGAGACTCGGTACAAAATTTAGGAGGACAGGGGGTACCCCTCTAGTAATATTAAATACAAATTTAAATATGTACATTTGGTCTCCGAACAGAAACAGTTACATTTAATAATATTATGACAAACCGAAATATTTGCGATAGAAACTAGAAAAGACTTTTCTAGGAAATGGCTAAACATTTCCACATTTAACTTTTTAATGAAAATAAGTCAAATAAAATTTTTTTAAGTTTTTGATCATTAGGCTAGGCCATTGTTTATTATTAGATATCTACAAAATTTCAACAAAAGCTTACAATTACTTTAAACGATTTTTCATGTTACATAATTTATAAAATATAATATGGAAGTAAAAGCAACCTAATTAAAAATATTAGTCTTTACACTTTGTTCACCGGTTACGGGTTAACTCGTGATGCCTTGTTTTCCTCATCGTCCCTTTTTTTACTATTGGCGATCAAAGAGTGCAATTGGTGGTGAGTATAACTCAAGTTTTCGTTTCACCCATGTCTGTTGCTCTATAGGCCAAGTTACGTTTTTTTACGGATATAAAATAAAAAAAAACGATCTCAGAATGTAGTCATCAATATTCGATTAATGAGTTATGGCCAATGACAGTGATAAATTTTCAGTATTATTGCCGATCAATAATGTAGGTAGGGTTTAATTTTAAGTATTGTCTTGTGTTAAAGAAAACGTACCCATTTTTTGTGTCGGGTGAAACAAAACAGTACAAAACCTGACAATATTTTTTTTATAAATTCTTTATACTCCTCGCTCGGTACATAGGGATATGTCTTATAAGTTTGTACTCAACCACACTGTCACTTGATGTTAAGTGATGATGTACTTTTAGGTGGTAAAGGGCACAAACCTAAAAGCAGACTATATAAATATTCAGATGAACTATACAGGTGCTAATTTCTTGTATCCCTTTAACGTTAGACATAAAAACAAGAAGAGAAATCTTTGCAAATTTTCTTACAACGTACATTTTTTATCTGAGCAGGTATATTAACCTGGGATATAATTCCCACAAAAGCAGTTTAAGTAATATCGAATTGCTGACTGACAGAGCAATAAGCAATATTACTTCTACTTTTCTTAACTACAAAGCTTTGAAAATATGATTGCGTCTTTGAAATATCTTTTTATTAACGAAACGCCAGGGAATGATATAGGTTGGAAGGGAATATCGCCATCATGTTCAAGAAAAAATATATGAGATTGTGTGATTTTTTCGTTCATTTATTGGAAAGCTCAGCGTAAAAGATAATGTGAGGAAAGCGTTTAGTTAAACTTTTTTATGATATTTCTCTCGTATTCATCACGCAAAAAACCTTTTATTGTTACAAAGCGGAAGATTGGTATTTTTATTTTGAAATTTCCAAATAATTGTTCTTAGTCCGTATAATTCACTCTTACTTTGTATTGAAGTCAGATTAATGTCAAGTCATGATTTGAAGAAGATTTTCTTTTCGTTTTTTTTTTAATGTAAAGATAATAAAACGAACGTCCATTCATGAAGCTGTCGATGTTTATAATTACATTATAATAGCTTTATAATTGATGGTATTTGCCAGCTTTTTTTGCGCTTGCCTTGGAATAAGAAGAGTCTAGGTTCAACTCTGACGACATAAGAGTAGTGGAATTTGAATGGTGGAAAGAAAGGTTTTGGTTCTGATCACGCCTTGCTAGCTACCACCCTCGTTGTCAATCCGCTGCCGTAATAGTACTAATTTACTTTCTTCCGTCAGTCATTCATCTATAACCTCTTTGGCATTTGACCAGTTAACTGGGTCGTGGTAATTTGTAATTGTTAACTTTTAAATTTGTATTATATAAATAAAAAAAAATGTTGTATGATTCACTACAATAATTAAATCGTGTAAATTATCGTTAATATTCTTCACGGAATAGTATCTCAATATTTTTACATTTTTGACAACTATATCCGTTATTGGTTAAGATTATGTGCCTATGGGGTCAAGTGTTAACGATGCCCAAAAAAAATTATAATAAATTTTCTTGATCGTAGTCATTTATTGACAAGAACTTAGTATAATTTTTTGGGACAGCTCGGAGCAATAGAATTCGAATGAATGACGTCATAAATAAAGGTAAAATTAATCGAAATGATTAAATTACAGTGGCTAACACAAGAAGTCATTAATTACACGAACCACTATGTAGCAACAATCTTATCCAGTGTACATTTTCAATCAAGCTCGCTCATGTATACTGAGGCTGAAAACAATATAGGAGAGCTTCCGAGTGTCTTTGGTCTAGCATTAGCTAATGAAAGTAACATCAAACATCGGGTAAGCCGCGCTGTGTACTTAATTTGTTTATTTTAGAGTTTACACTAAATATACTCTGTGCTTTAGTAAATTACATTAAGCGAGATAGTTTATTTAGCTATTTTTTTCTTTGATTACTGTCAACAGATAAAAATACGTTTTAACCATAGCGATACGTGGGAGAACTATTTTTTAAATTTATATAATCCGCTCTTGCTTCCTAAAGACAGGCATGAATGTGCATTTCGTACACGTTGAACCAAAACAAAAGACTAGGCAAATTTGACTGTAGTTAAAATGGCTCAGTTCTTATTAATACTTTCATTTTATAACGTATTTTATGTGTAACTATGTGTGAAAATCTAAGTCATAAGAAAAGTTAATGTCCTTTTTTTATCCGAAAAATGTTTGAATTAATGTTTGTTATCATCGCAAACAGGTGTTTTAAGTGGTAAACCACATTGTCACATACTGATGACAGTTCGTTTGTATAATACATTATAAGTATTATAACTACTGCAAATGCTAAGACACATTAAGTACATAATGTATTAGGCAATTTTACTACTTCTGTGGGGCCGTGGTTTACTGCTTGCTTAATTACGGGGCAATATGACTAGCGGATTATCAATCTACACTTTTAAAAACACTACTGTGTTCTGGCAGTCGTATGGATGAGTGCCTCTTTAACACATGATATCCTTACAAATTGAAAGTTCATTTTCGATATAAAAATTATTTTAAAAATTTGACGTCTCCAAGCTTTAGGGAAAATAAATTTTAATTTAATAATTATTAAAAATTTAATTTTGAAATTATATCCTTCCTTCAATTATTTCAGAACGTGCTAGAAATTATAATTTCAAAAATTAGCTTCCAATCACGATAGCAGTTGGGGGCGACTGGAAGGGGCTTTTAGTAAAGGTAAATGCACCAACGTTCAGCCGGAAAATGAAACGCAAAAAAAAATAAAACAACGCTTCCGTATTTCGCAGAGCACGTTTAATTATTACTTCCGGTTCATACTTAAGGGTTATTACCCTAATATAATATCAAAATTTTTCTTTAGTTCAAAAACCCTTCCATCATCGGCGTTGGTGAAGAGGTAAAATAAAAAAAGGAGAATCTTAGCTTAATTAACATTATCCAATATTAAAAACGGGATAAGAACACTGAAGGATTATATTTTGCAATATACGATAATGAATGAAAGTTAATTTACATGTAGTGCTCAGAGCGTGGAATGTGCATTTCTCATTTGTATTCTGAGTCACGCGTCCTATCAAAGTAAATCACCTTTACCCGTAATAAGTTCTCAGGGCCCGCACATATTTGACGTATGCTTGAAAGATAAGTTTAGTTTATTTGCAAATAGTAATTAAGAAGAATAAATTACTAAGTCTTTATGTTATTAACAAGTCATGAGAATCTGCAGCCAAAAGGCTCTCTTTTTTTCTCTTTATTTTTTATATTTATATAACTAGAAATTTATCAGAGGTTCAATTTTGATGAATCTTTTTACGGTGTAAACAATAATTTGAAGTTAATTTCAAGATGATAAAAAATAAAAATTTCCATCTCCAGGGTTGGGAAAATGTAATATTTTGCACCTGTTCGTATCTGTTGAAACTGCGTACTTCTCGGTCATTCTTTTTTATTAGAAAGAGCATCAAAATGAACAAACTTTATTGTAATTTATGTATCTAATTTTTTTTCTTTTTGTTTATAGAAGAGTCGAGATTTCCATGCAAAAAGACTATAGTGAATTAATTATTTACATTCTATGACATATTTTTGACTAGCAACACGTAAAATTTTACTAAAATGGGTGAACCATATGTGTTGTGATATTTTCAAAAACATTAACAATGTATAGAACTTAATAAAATGGTACTCGATGGATATTCAGTAGCGTAATATTTATTTAATAATATAAATTGTTACTTTTGTTATTTTACAACTCGTGCAAAATAATTTATACCGTACTAGCCGCCATTCATGCGTTTAACTGCAGGTGATAATTATTTTATTTAATATGACGATTAAACTCTATCCACTATATACATAGAATCGAGTGTAATGGCTCAGAGAATAAAATGTTTAAATTTAGCCCCCTCCCCCATGCTCCCGGTCTCCTTTTCTTGAAAATCCCAGGGTAGAATTTCAAAAAAGCTTTCTGAGCTGATATCACAAAGACAACACTCTTCAAATTTGATGTATCTACAACTTGCGGCTGTGTATAGTATAAAGATCAGTTAGTACTGAATTTTTCAAATAAATCTATAATATTACGTTGCTGTTATCTTCGTGTAAACATTTGTTTAAGCTCAAGATTAAGTTTTGCATATATGTATATTTAATTGACATTAATATATACATGAAAATCTTAATTATATTATATTATGTATTAATATTTCTTCACCTTCCGTTACTTGACCACCTATGAAAATAACATTGATACGTTTTACTAGAATTTTAAAATTTACTTATATTTCTCTTTTGTTAATTAAAAATCCTCCCTGAACAGCTTAAGAAGAAACCACTGCTTACTAAGAAACATATTTTAATTTAAAATTTAGGTAAAATATTATGATATTTGTTTTATTAGGAATTAATATTTAGTATGTTGTTTTTGATAGACTGTATTTATATGAATTCTCATATCTAAAAAGTCATTCTAACTGTTGTAAATCCGAAGTTAATTTTTCAATGTCGGAAGCAATTTCTGCAGAGACGACAATGCAATCCGGGCCTGTAGCAAGCCTGTCCCAGGCGAATCTAAGCACCATCTGCAATTTTTCATTGCAATTTTTCAATATCAGTAGATTGAGTTTCAATACAAGTACAGTAAGTTGAAATATATTTTAATTTATCCTATCAATTTTCGAATAAAAAATCTGTATATATTTAATTTCTTCCGAATACATTCATTTTCTCCACTTTCATCTATATTATATTCCTAACAGATAATGTTTGTAGAATATTGTGCTGTATATAATCATGTTGCGAATGGGGTATCGTGGTTTATTGCGCGATGTCACACATTAACACGCAAAAAGGAAATCTCTGTTAATAGGTAAAAAGGAAACCAAACTATAGCTGAATAATAAATACACAAACCACATTTCTCCATTAGTCATAGACCGCAAAACAATTAAAAATTTTATATTGCTCAACCAGTGTCCACTTTTTTTTTCGCTTCAATCTTTTGGTTTGGAACGAAATGCAATTACAACTTGCGGTTTGCGGTGAACGGACCCTTTTGCGTTACAGCTTCTAAAGTATTAGCGAATATATATTTTTAGCAAATCTATTATATTTGTGATTTTGTTGTATTAGGTTAATACGAATTTATATGTTTAGAATCAAGAATGCGAATTCTCAGTTCTAAATTTGTTTAACTAGTTATATGTAATAAGTAATGCTACAATAGAACTATCTCAAGAATGTATTTTTCTATAAAACGATGTAGAACGTTTTTATAAAAAAGAAACGATTTCTTTTGATAATCTTTTTCTCTACAATGTTTTTTTAATACTTCGTAGTAGTTTAGTACTGAGAAATGTTAATTAGAAATTACTACTGACAATACATTATTAATTCACGCAATACCTACTGAAGAGATGTTTACAGATCATGCGTTAAATTATGTATACATACATATAAAAAATATAGAAAAGTTGAGAGGATTGCTGAAAAAGGTGTATCTCTAAAATATAACTTAATCATCAATAATCTAATAGGAAGGCTATTTTAAAACGATATTTGTTTTGTTTATCTATTACTAACATTAGTTGAGTAATTGTAAATTTAGCCGATGTCATAAGATCGCCATGATTTGTATTTATGAAGTTGTAAAAACTTCCCTGTAAAGAAAAAAACTGGCTAAATGTTTTTTGTAAATTGTTATAGTAAATTTGTACAAGCACGAAGTCATCCATATCAATATCTAACCTCTGTTCTGAAATATGAGAGAAAATGAAATTTGTCATCCTTTATACGACCGATCTTTTGTAACACGCAATTCGTTCAACATCTCTGATTGAAATGCGCAACCGAATATCCGGTCGACTTTATCTCTTGTTTCTATTTTACGGCATTTGATTAATACGATCAGACATTATTATATCTACAAAAGAGTTTTTATTGATGTTATTTTTTTTTCATACAAAGAAGAGATGATATTCGATATTTAAAACAAATGATGCGTATACCGTAGCATCAAAAAGTCTGTCTGTGGATTCAAGCGTCGCTAGCGGTATTACTGAGCCGATACGAATTAGGGTACTTCAATAGAAGAGCCTTCTCACTTCTTAAAGGTCGTAAACGCAATTGCGACTCTTCGAATGTTGCAGATGGTGATCACTTTCCATCACAGGAACCGCTCACTCATTTGTCTGCTCTTTTAAAGAAATATATTGAATTATTACGATGATACTGGTAACGCTAATAAAGATATAACAGGATATTATTATTTATTTAACCTTTTATACTTAATACAATCAAACGTAATTTAATGAAGTCTGTATTACAGTTCCTTTTTATACAAAACTCCATTAACTTTCACTACTCTCCTTAGATAGATTCATATATTACAAGTCTTATATATTTTATGCACTTACAAAATATAACACATTTTATACTAAATCCTTTACTTATTTAGAACATAAGTAAAAAAAAAGTTTTGTCTAGAGCAGACCGTGCATTTGCGCTGTTTTCTCATATTCCAATTTTGGTTTGTTTTAATTTTTTTTATTTCTGATGTCTTTTTGAAAATAATATTTTTCTTAAAAAAATATACAATCAATATTTTAATTAATTTTTATTATGAAATAAAAAAAAGTATATGTAACTAAAACAAGTTTGTTTTAATAAAGAGAAGTTTTATTGTCGAGCAGCGAGTTTGTTCCAAGTTATCCCCGCGGTCCGCGGAGCCGGGTTTATCTAAATAAAAACATATTTACCCACAACTTTAGCTGTTGCCGATTATTATTCCGTATAACTTTTATTCTTGGGAGATATAAAATACTTCATGAACTAAACTCGCTTATAAATTTCTTATACGAGCTATAATAGCAAATTCGCAACGAGATCAATTCAAATGTTATGATTGGCAATGAGCTATTGAAGAAGCAGTAATGGCCGTGTGAGTTTACGAGGTGGACTGTGATGCAATAATAAATTATTGCTTAATATTGACTTTTGAAAACAACAATTGGAGGATATTCTTGTTTTAATTTTATCAAATATTAACAAAAAATTATATTTTTTAACGAGAAACATAATAATGTTTTAATTAAAATTCCTTTCTTTAATGCGTATGGTTATCAATAATCGAATTAAGAACCTCGTGTATATTGTATTTTTATGTATAATCTAAAATCAATAATTTCTTCTATCATTAATAAATTGCCTTTTGCATGTGATTGATATATTATCCAGTAAATAATACAATAGTATATTTTCACTTATCATTTTACCACACGAGGTAGTTTAAATTTTTGAAATGGTAATTAAAAGCGGAAGAAAAACGTTATTTCTGACGAAACAGCAATACCGTTCTAAGTAAAAAAGCGGAATTTAGAAATTTACTTCTTACAAACGGCACTTATCAAAATATCGTGGTGAAAAAATTTCTTCAAACAATTACGTTTTCATTGTCACTTAACGTGTATAATTGGGGTCAAGTGTTAGGTCATTAAAAAAACACTTTTACAGAAACGAGAGGAAGTGACGTAAGTTCTTATACCATTAACCGCTTTAAAATGTGCGCGATCGCCAAAAGAGGCATGTCACTAGTTTTAATGTAATGAAATTCATCCAGACGACGTTCAATTCATTTAATTGAACGGAACTGAGCGACGGGTAGTAGATTTTATATCTCCAACGGCTTCGTACTTAAACACTGCCTTCACTCCCCTGTCGTTTGACTTTTATCAATTTTTTTTTCCTTTGTTTCCTCTGATCTTAGTCAGAGATCTTGTTCAACAAATTTATTGGTCATTTATTAATTTACTTTAGTCACTGTCTTCTTCATCTGCTTCTCTTGTCGTACTGGCATTACGGAAGTAGTTTTACTTCTCTTATTTTCATCTATGTTATGTTCTGCCATTAATTTGTAATTGGT
>DWQX01004087.1:0-15882 GCA_018245475.1 Pharmacophagus antenor
GGTATGGGAAGCCCTATCCGGCATAGCCTCACGGATCCCAGCGGCACGCAAGCCCCTCCACCACGGCAAGGTGGCGAAACGTCGGAGGGGGTCTTTCTTTTTACCTACGCTAACTATATTCATGTTTAGAAATCGCATATTGCTGTCATTGAACCATCCAACTTTGTCTCGAGTATTCGTAGCGGTGAATACAACTTAATATTTTCTTTCCGAAATTCTGATATTCATACTTCTAAAGAGAACACAAAACCCTCAACCTTTTTAAATATCGAATCAACTTCTTATTTTACTTCAATCGAATAAACTTTTTAAACGTCGATATATACTTCTTTTTATAATAATTTAAAATATCATGATTATCACTAATTGATCATAAGCATTTTATGGAACTTTTTTCTGAAGGTTCTTCACATTTGCTATATTATTATTCAACGATACTTTGTTTGGTTAATTTACTTACTACTACTACTAAAGTACAAATATAAGAAAATCATTTCAAGCCAAATTTATTATAATATTCAATATAGGCAACAATTAACTTATGTTCAATATTATTTCTGCTTCTTTAGGACGACCCAGAGGAGACGCAGTCGGTGCCTTCAACTCAGTCGTCACCGAAGCCACCACACGAAGGTGAAAACGTCAAAGAATCCTTGTGGCAGGCCCTACATAGACAAAATGGTAGTAATATCGCACACAACGTCGGGCAAATGTTTGTTAATTTAAAGGCATGCGAAAAGGTGGCGGTGTAACTACAATATGATACATTGAAACGGATTAATCTTTAATATATTGTGTCGATATACGAGTCGGAAAGAACTGTTTTGTAAATTCTTAGATGTTAAGTGACAATGAAGCCGTAGTAGTGAAGCCTGTTCGCCCAGAATATATTTGGCTCTCACCTGTATTACTATGACTGCCGGAACAAAGCGGTGCTTTAATGGCAGAAAAAGACATTGAAGGTGGTAGTTAGCAACGCAGATTTGAAAAATCCTACCACCATCCAGACTCCACTACACCTGTTGCCCGGGAATCGGGACTAGGGACCTGCGCGTTACAAGGCAAACGGGTAAACTACTGTGCTAAGGAGGTTGTCATCACTCCCTACTAATTCTCTATAAAACTAACAACTTATTCGTAATTTATTCTTGTACGCGTTATGTTTGTGATGTTACTGAGCTCTTTGCTAATGTCTTCCAGCATTACCTATCGGCGTTTTTTTAAAAAATCCTCTTCTGGTACCGGGATAAATGAAAAATAAATTGTCACATTTGAAATGCTTTTTCACTACAGAAATTTAAACACACTTTTCAATTGTAATATACCTGATTTCGTATGGTTATATACCTATATATATCATCACAGAAAAACTCATTCCAACGAACACTAAGAGCTTTACTCGATGCTAAGTGATAATGTTCTCATATCATGCGTTGCTGCTAAGCGATTTGTAAACTATAAAGTATATTTCGATCGTCACTTGGAGCTATAAATTCCTAAATATCATAACTGCATTAATTTTACTGGCTCTATCGCGGTTCACACTCCAACAGCCATATTTTTACTACTTCTATTTAGCAGTAGAATTGAACGTTGCGAATCCATTAGACTCTATACGTTAGACGACCTCTTATAAAACGGCAAAACGATATTAATGTCACCTGTTTCAACTGGAGTGCGAAATTCGGAATCATTCTGTACTTCCTACATTGATAAGTGGGAATTACTGAAAGTGACAGTTGTGATTAAAAAAAAAGTAAAAACTTCTCTAGAGTCAGAAAAAGTTACTTCCTTCTTACAACCTAAATACATTTCTGTCGTGGCTATCACATGATGATGTTTTCTTAAACAAAAAGTTGGTCTTAAAATTTCATATTCATTCAATTTTGGAACTCGTATCTTCGTGTTTTGACATGGTTAGAAAATAATATAGTTTACATGAAGTAATTTTTATCTTTTATGATTATTATATATTATAAAGAAATTTCCAAACCGACGACAAGAAGAAGGTTCACAATTAGATGTGTATCTCTTTTCTTTAGAATTTTTATAATTTAAAAGGTTGTTTTTTAGTTGGAAAAAATATGAATCTAAGAGCAACAAAATAAAAAAAATATTTTGTTGTAAGAATGGTCTGTCTTTCCACTGTCTTATATTTTTCGTATAATTTTTTGAATTTTTCAGTCCATTATTATGGTAGAATCATTGTTTTGGAAAAAAATATAAATTATGAATATTGCATCAGATGAAAAAAAGTTCTAAAATGTTTCGAAGATGTTTTGTTTGCTTGCTCGCAAAGAATTATAACCAATGTTATATTGGTTATAATTCGTTGATGGAATATTGGTTTTTATTTTGTAGAGGGCAGTTAAATAATTAACATGATGATAATGAACGAATGTATTCTATTATTAATAACGTTTATTATATATGTTTATTAGTGAAAAAAAAATATATGAATTATTTTACACTACAACGAAGATTTCTTTTACTGTATTGATTATCGACAAATGTGTCATAAAATGCTTAAGTAGATTTCATATAACTTACGCTCGCAGGTCGTGGCGGCGAAGCCACGCAGCTGCTGCGCAGGCTCATCAACAGCAAACACCTTGGCATGACGGTGTCACCGCTAAGAACGGCCACCTCTCCACTACCAGCCAGCTTGCTGCAGACAACTAACGGCGCTGTGTCACCGGTTAGTGAGCTCCCACATAAATATTTTGACACATTTGAATTTGTGTATCACTGTACACCGCTATTGTCATGTTCTAAATTAAAAATAAAAGTATTTTTTATTGAGTTAAGGCCTTTTGTTTATAAAAATGTTTATGAATTTTTATTAATTTTATAATTTTTTTTTAAATTTAAATTTCGAAATAGAGTTTCGGGTGACGAGTAAGGTTTTTCTATTCGATTTTGATCTATAGTGTATAGTTTTTTCAGAAATATTTTCAAATTACCTACATAAGTGGGGTATGTATGTATTCTTATTATTATTTTTCCGAATAATAACCACAAGATGTTTTTGTGTTCATTTTAATCGTCTTACGTTACGTTACACTCAAGATCTTGATTTTAAAATTATTGTATTTCTCAAAAATAAAAAGCTTTTCCTTGTGCACTAAGTTACGGGATAAAAATAACGTTGCAATTAAACTGCAACGAGATATTTGTTCTCACAAAAAAAAATTATAAATAATTCACATTGCACATTATGATTTCGATAAATGAGTACAATTTGTTTGAAAACAATGACACTTCACGTGAGCAGTCCACACTTGGTCTATCGCAAGATGAAACTGACGCGGTTAGTGGATGGAATAAATTATTTAGAATAAACAAAACGTGGCGCTAATCTCGTGTTGAGGTAAATAGAGTTTTCCTTAAGGTTGTAAATAAACTCGTGTACTGGTCATTGTGTTGCTTTATTACACTTCCATTGCTCTTTTACTTATAATAGACAGAAGCATTAGTATGCGAATATCCACTATAGGTTTTGGGTCATGGATATTTTAATGCATAATGCATCTAAATATACACCCGTATGATTTTCCGAACATAATACCTACCTTAAGAAGAAACGATTTTTTTGAATTGTTATGTGTTTCAGTTTGACCACATGTTCTAGTATTTCTCTCTAGTGTAGTAAATGTTCAAGATTTGTTATTTTATTGTTTTACTCTACTATCTATTGTTCTAACTTGACAATTAACTCATTTAATACTAAGCGTCGTCTTGAAATGCGACATATGACCTCGGTGAGAGCCTTGTAAGGCTAATTTATTATATGTTCTTGTTCCATATAGGGAAATTATCGAATCCAACAAATGTACGTGTACGGTGTAAAAAATTTGGATTCAGATTTTAGTATGTTAAATATCACTTTGATTTTTAACAGGAATTCGAAAGAAGTGTAGACAGCTTTTTGATATTATTTAGAAGTCACTAGTTTTGAGAGTGTTTATTATTGATTTCTCTATAATACTTATGTACAAGGCAAAAATATTTTGTAATAATAAATTACCGAAAAATTGGATATTGTACTGATCCTTATTACAATATACATTATATTTCTTATATTGGTTTTGATGTAAACTCTTAATTAAATAATTGGATGCGTAATAAACATGGTTCATTTTATTCATTACGTCATGATACACCGGGTAATATTTTTAATTTTTGGTAAAATTGGTGTACATCAGTCATTGAACTTTCGCCATTTACTCAGTGTAGGAGCTATCATTTATTACGCGCATAACAATGCTATGTAGAATAATATCGCATAGCATTGGTTTCGGAATGCGTGAGCGAAGTGCCTCCTACCAGTTGTAAATAAGCCATAGACACGATAGCTACATTCCTTTAATCCCACGATAATTTGATTGTTTTTGAATTATTTAGTTTTTAGTCCGAACTGTGAAGTAGGTATTTTTTTTTAGTTTTTAATTCATAATTAAAATATACTTTTACATTACAAGAAAAAAACTATAATATATAATGACCTAAAATATTTTATAACGTAGTTTAATTTTTTAAATATTACATGCTCGACGTGTAAACAAAATATGCAAAGATGAAGCATATACATTGCAAAGTATGTGTCCCGTGGCTGATTCAGTTCTTGTATTTACCTTATAAAAAGTTATTATGAAATTATCAGTTATGGTATAATTTATATTAGGGTCGAACATATTACCCGTAGAAATGATAACCGTGGAGATCATACACAGTGGCGTACATATGAGACCTATGGCCAGCGTTGTACTTTTTATTTATTTATTTATATACTTTTGATTTGATTTTAATACTTTTGATATGTTTATTTATATGCAGTGTCGTTCCTTTTAGGCCTGCCTAAACACTTATTTAATGCTAAACTAAATGATAGAAGTCGGTGTAAATTTATAAGACTTTTGCCACTTTTTACCTATATCATGGATTTAAGGCATAGTTCCAGCAATTATTTTGTAATTTTAGTTTGCATCATTGCTTTTGGTGGTGCAAGCTGGGCTCTTTTGATTGTATGATAGAATCGCCACTGTTTATATGCACTTCAGAACGGCGAGTGGTCGAATTCTGGACGTACCGGGAGCACGGGCGCGGCGGGCGGCACCGCGCGGAGGAAGCAGAGCTTCCCTGTGCGCGCACAGCCCGCCAGCGAGCCGCCGCCCGCGCCCTGGCCACATCCCACCTCCGAAAACGTAATTAATTCTATATTCAAAATCAAATTATGTTTTATTAAAATAGGTCTTCATAAGCGTTTTTGAATGATTAAAATGATTTTAAACCCGGTTCCAAAACGAAGCCAAAGAAACTATTATTGGCTTAATTATATCATGGTTACAGTGTTAGCATCTGTTCTATTAACATTATAATTACAGCATCTAATTAATATAATGAATATAATTTAGGACTAGCTAAAGTGAGTAGAAGGAAATACTGTGTATTGTTAAGTGAAAACTTCTTCCCTTATGTGTTGACATCAATAATTTCCGTGCTTTGTTTAATTTATACTATTTAAAATTTTGTTATAATACTTAATTTTATTTTTATTTTATGATGTATTCTATATTTTTCAAATATTTAAAGTTAACTATTCATAATATTTCTTCACGTATGTCATAGTACAAATGGTAATTATCTGTTTTTGCCATCGCATAATGATTCACTACAAAAATCATAAAGGATAATTTTTATCCAGTGACGAAATTCTTATATTTAGTTGAAGTTTGGAACTCAGATCGCGATGCGGGGTTTTTATATCATTTGGTCTGTCCCTAAGTTTTTTATTCGCTATGATTTGAAGTAACGGTATAAATTTTGGTGGATTCCGCAGCAAGAGCCGACGGACCCGTGCGCAGGCAACGCTGCGAACGCGGCGGGCGGCGCTCGCAGCGTGGCGCGCGTGGAGCTCTCGTGCAGCAACTGCGGTACGCACACGACGACGATATGGCGTCGCGACGCGCGTGGGGAGATGGTGTGCAACGCGTGCGGCCTGTACTACAAGCTGCACGGTGTGCCGCGCCCCACCGCGATGCGCCGCGATACTATACACACGAGGCGCCGCCGCCCACGCCACGACGCCAAACACTCCAGGAATAGTACGTATACGTGCAATGTATGATTTTAAACGGCAATGGGCTAATACTTAACCTCTATTCCTAACCGGTGTTAAGTGAGAATTAAGCGCTAGATGGTGAAACGTACCCTCGGAGAATATTCTAGCACTCCCTTTTATAACTGCCGGAAGAGCAACAATGTTGTTATAGCATCAGGTTGACATCGAGCTTGTAGCCAGGGGAATTCGACTCCACTACTAATGTGGTCTGGAAATCAATCCCAAAATCTCCATTTTATATGGCAAGCGGTGAAACTACTACGCCACAGAAGCATTAAAGAAATTGTTTAAATAGTTCTCGAGGCTAAATCTACGCGCCCGTGTTTACTTACTCTAAATCGAACGATGCATACTATATCCGTTAGTAAATTGACCACTAAAAGGTTCTGTAACTTAGTGCATCTTTTACTTATTAAACATGACTCAATACGCACTGTATTCTATTACTCTAATGCTATAATCTATTAATCTAATTGATCGTTATATATTAATTTTATCCACAGAGTCACGTCGCAGTGCGGGTGCGTGCGCGGACGTGTCAGAGGGTGGCGGCGGCGGGGGTGGAGGAGTGAGCTCGGGCGTCGGGGCCGGCGAGGCAAGTGACGAGGCCGTGCTGGCCGCGCTGCGCAGACAACTGCAGCCGCACCTGCTCGCTGCGTTGCACGCGCACAACCCGCAGCCCCATCGCACTGCGCAGGTACTAACAAACACATTAATATATACACTGACTAAAAGTAAGTTAGACTGATTTCCGTAAAAAAATAATATGTATATTTTATCAATATTTTTTTATGAGCCTGTTTATTTGACTATTTAATTGGTACTGCAAATAATGTGCACGTGAAGAATGTTTTCACGCCATAAAATTAAATATTGCCAAAAGATGACGCTGTGGCATATGAACTACAGCTAATTTTTATGACAGTAAATATATAATTAGTAGAAACTGGTATGACAATTTCTAGTCGAGGTTAGGCTAGTAAATTATATGTTTTAATTCTCAGGTCGGGCCGAATATGGCAGAATACGACGATGCGCCCTTGAACCTCGCGAGCCACGTGGCCGCGGAGGAGACACACTGACCGACACACTGTGATACCGACTCGCCGCCACTCGCCATTACCCGCCCCCGCTCATCACCATGTGCCACCGCGTGCGGTACCAGCGACCACGGAACCCCTCACCCGTTATTTAACGTCCATATTTTACTTTCTTTTTATATCCAAGATTTCTGCTAAAAATTCACAACTAAAGTTTTAAGTATTCAGCGGAGAAATTTTAACTTTTTTTAAATAATTTTTGTTTTATGTCCCACTATCATGAAGCCTTCGTGTTGGCGTTTAAGTAATTTCTATGAATACAAATGTTCCAAGTAATGTAACTGTATATAAAAATTATTTGATCAAAGGCAATCCAATGTTGATGATAATTTATATATTAATATTGTTACGTCTTTATTAATTTATACATAAATTATAAATTCAGACATTATTCAGTCTCGATAATGGAAACAAAAATTTACTTCAATAATTGTTGAAAAACTGTATGAGCAATTTGAAACCGAGCTGTTCGCATAGATTATACAATTCTAATATATATATTTATTTACTAGCGAGTAAATATTCACGCTGTAATCAATCACCAGTAGTGATAGTAAGGCCAGTGTCTTAAAGACAATAGTTAATGAGGATTTAAAAGTTTTCTTCCCAGTTTAACTTTATTAACACATTTAATACTTCATTATTAGATTTAAACAGTATTCTATATATAAATATGAGTAATCTCAGAGAGTTGGATTAATTAAGTACCATAAAGGTATATTTTTTTATATTGCAACATTGAATGCGTAAGATATTAGTGAATTATTGATGATATTTTCGTTTAAGATTTAAATTCTAAATGCAAAATGTTTAATCCTCTCGAAATAAAATAGTTTATAATAAGATAACATGTCGCGAAGGTAACGTACTATGTTATAGGACTGGCAATATCGTACCTGACGAATAATCTACCTATTGTGTTCTTCATATATCCATGACCAATAATTAAATAATTTCCTATTTTATACGTACAACATGAAATATACATCGAATATATTTCATGAAATATATATCCCTGCATGGCAGTGGATGAATATCCAGTGACGACCCTTTACAATTAATTTATATGTGTGTTATTGAACAGATAATTGGTTTTTTGTGATGTCAATTTATAGGACTAATAAATTGTAATAAATTTAACAAATTTTACAGTAGTACTTCGGGAATCGGTGGGTTTATCGTCTTCGATATTACTAGTCGTATGTCGAAAGGTCTGCATTACTAATCAGATTAAAATTGGTAAATTTGCTCACATGTGATACAAATGCAGCTGTTGGATCATAAGCTAGTATGCGCTACTGTACTAACCTTTACGTCGTATAAAAGTATGTCAGAGTTACGCCTTGCCTTACAATGCTCTCTCGATATCGATGAAATTATATTTACGGTTACCTATTGCAGGAAGCAAGTATTCATTTAGAATTAGGCTCGTCAGTAAGTTTTATGTAAATTTTTATAATATAAGCGTCGACGATCCAGTTGAGCCGGTGAAATTATTATCGTCTAATTTATTTCCCGTTTCGGTCAGTATTTGAAATGTAAGTATTTTTTTTGTTTCATTTTCTTTGAGTATTCTTAGAGTATAAGAACGAAGCAATAATGACAAGTGAGTCTCTCTACATTTACATATTTTTTGCGACTCTTCGAGTACGTAATCGATGTAGGGTGAAATGATTATAGTATGTAATGATGCCTTAGATGAGCAATAACAAAGATGATATCGATTATTTGTATTGATATTCGCCAGTTATGTGGTAAATAATATTTTGGATTTTTTTAATTTTAATTATTGTATGTGTTGGAGTTTTATGTACTAAGAGTAGTAATTTAGGTTAAACTGATGTAGGAGCGTTCCTACTCCATGTTGTGTAATCGTCCCGTACCAAAACATTTGTGGCATTATATGTTGATGTAAATTTGTACGGAACCACCTCAGTGCGGTCAGTGCCGCGTTGCATTATTTGTTATATACAACCGGCCGTTTCGTTATCGCTTCCGATTTTATTATCGAAACTCTTATTCACCGTCCTTTACTTAACGTCTTTACTTAATTTAGTGATAATTTATTTATTATGGTATCATCCCCCCACGGGCCAGTAAAATACACAGTCTATGAGACATTGTGATAATACTTAGCTATACCACACTCACCCAACATGCTCGTGAACGGGACACCCGTGTGCCCGTGGCAAATTACTCTTTGCGTCATGATTATCGTATTTTAAAAGCTTTAAAATTGAGATTATTTATTTCTGTAACATCGGGGATTATGTACCGTTCGTGATGTCTTTGTTTTTTTTTATTACATTGCTTTTGTCATCAGTGTGAAATCATAATACGCTTAGAAGTTAATCTCTTTATTATTTAACGCTCTCTTACTTTTGGCTCTCTAAATAAATTTAGACCTGAGACATGGATTTCGGAATAATAACCTTGTTAACATATGTCGTATTATTATAATTTGTACGTTGATCGAACTGAATACAATGTGTTTAGGACAATAGATTCCACAACCGCTAATAATGCAGTTCGGTCACGTGATCGTGCAATTAGTTTCCAATCCCCACTAACATTGCTGTTTGCAGTAGTGATACAGTATTATTTTTATTCATTTATACTCTGTACATTTTTCTTAGTTACGTATTTTGTTTAGTTATAATGAGTTAATGTCGAAATGCCCTTCTTTAGTGATTAGATAATATTAAAGTTTAAGACATTTCAAAAATTTCGATTTTATGTATTGCCTGTAGATAGAATTTTGTCAGGCCAACATATAGTTAAGAATTTTTCAATTCAAACGCGCGCTCTTTGATCTTCCATTTCGGTTATTTATTACTTGTAGGTTAATTTACGGATATATCGGTATAACGAGTGTTGAACAATGTGTATCAATATTAAGTTACTAACAAACCGGTTGTGTCGTGTGTGCTTACGGCCCTAACAAGCATGAGTTTGTGACTTGTTTACCCCCCTTCTCGCCTCTTCGGCGCTGGGGCATCACCTAATCAGTTGTCTGTTGAGAGTTAATTATAATTTATGCTGAAATATTGGCTTCGTAATATTATTGAATACAATGTTATACTCTTGACAATTTCAAGGGCTAAAGACTGACATGATTACTCTACATAACGTCTTCTGTTCAAAATACGTATCTAACTCGCGATCGTTCTCTATAAATGTTGAAATAATTTTAGTCCAAATGTGATATGTTTGAGAATGGAGATGCGTTTTCGTGAAGCAATAACATTGTGATAAGTAGTGGTGAAGATTGTACGAAAGTTTAACAGATAAAAAATGAAATTTCGTTGAAGTGAAATTAATATGTCAATTACGAAACAACTATGCGTCCGATGCTCACAATCGCCAGAGGTTCTCATATAAATAATATACGTTGTGTAATACATATTTTCTTATATCTGTATTGTTAGTGTAACCTGGACCATTGTGAGTGCGGTCCCACTGTGTGTAAAGAGTTTTTGTTTCACTTTAAGTCTGATAAACCAACCCGATGCAAATGTGTTGTGGACATATATACTGTATTTTCTGTAAAATAAGTCTCATTTTGCATAGAAGTATTCACATGAATAGTGTAATGTCTACTTTCCCATAAGCTTGAAGGACCATTAAATTTATTGATTGTTGTCAAATTAAGTGAATGTGTTTAAATGTAAGTTTCAGCATAAATTATCTGATCGATAAGATAGTAAAAGGGAGGAGTTGCCGGAATACTCATTGTGAAAAACATTAATTATTGTTGTATAGATGATAAATAATGTGACTTACGCAGGGATGGAAACTTAAATTATTAAAATTTTAACTGATATATTGGCTATGTAGTGAGTAGACTATTTTTTTACAAATAAATTATAGCAGCTACATTGATTTTGTTTTATTGAGTGAATATTCTTCAAATCTACAATTAATAGGTGAAATAGTTATGTTTAAAACATCTATTAACGTGATCTAATTGCTATCAATAAAACTATCACTTACAACACATGTTAAGTAACGAAGGGGATATCAGTGACCAATGCTATCGAAAATGGATTTAACAAGAAAGCATTTATAAAACTCAATATTTATTCGTATAATAACTTAAGTTATAGTAAGGATGGGCCGTTTGACGGCAAGGCGCGCAAGGCGCCGAGACTCGCGCGCCCTCCTCTCGCCAGCGGCCGCTCGAAACAACTGCTCGCTCTGCGCCGCCTCGGTGTCACGACGCAACCATTGCAACGCGTGCAAGTTGTACCCCACCATGTCCTGAACAAAAACTCTGGCCCTCAAGTAATGCCTTTAACTACTGCGATAAATAAAATAATTATTATATAAATAATAAAACATTTTTCATTGTGCAAAAGCTATAAAAGTGGTAAGAGCTCCTTTAGTAAATTGCAATAATAAAATTTAAACTACGTAAAAACTATGTAATTTATTACATATGATTAACACGTTCCCTTCCAAAGCGTTTTTTAAATATATTTTCCTTGCGGTTTTGTAAAGTGCATAGAAAAGATAATTTGTCACACGTCCAGTACCTAACGATTTTATTAAATTTTGATATGGATTAAAGTAGTATGTAATTTATTAAACATATTTTATTATTAATAATAATATACTATATTGTATACCAAAAAAAAAAAACAATTTACAACACAATTACAACTAAATGATTATATAAATGTACAATGGGCAGTCTTATCGCTATGAAAGCAATCTCTTCCAGACAACCCGCTAAAAAAAAGAAAAATAAAAACAGACAGAAATAGTGGGGCACTTTATAATTTCAAAACATAATACAAAGTCTCTGATGATGAAAGCTTGCAAAAAGAACAAATAAAATAATTTTTATATAACTATTCTTTAAACATCATCCTTTAGCAATAGTGTTCAGCAAGTAATCTTTTAAAAGATAATAGAGATTGGGCGTGACGAATATGGAAAGGTAGAGTTCAATAAACGAATCGGCAAACAGTAAAAGAGTTTTGCAAGAAAGAAGTGGAATGTATAAGGAACGAAGAGAAAAAATTAATATAGAGCGAAGAGTACGATCGTGCGAAATAGAAATGTATTCAAACTAATGTTTTAGACACGGAGGAGTGAGGGGATTGAAAAATACGTTGTATAAAGTGGTAAAAATGGAATATTCCTGCGAAGTCACTTGAGTTTTGTACGAAATTCGGAACGAACATATTTACGTAGTCTAAAAGTAAATCATAGGCAAAAATTTTGAACCCGTTCAAGCTTATCAAGCTGCGCTTCAGTCAAGTCAAGATAACAAACATCTGCATAATCGAGGTTAAGTAATTTGCAAGCGCAACTTTAGTAGCTATGAGGAGAAGGTTGCAGAGTCTACGTAAAGAATTTATAGCTGCGTACATCTTCCGACTCATTATTAACAAGAGGTATGTAATCTGAAACTATCGGTAATAATGGCTTGAGTCTTTTCATGTTTATTTTTAAACAATACATTATACGTTAATTTAAATTGCAAACCAGATCAGAGTTAATGATGTGGATGGTCTGGCCAAGGCTATTGAGAGAAGCATGAGTGTCAATTTGGAGATCATCTGCATAGAGATGGTATGAAGAAGGTCTTAGTTAGTCTTAGGTCTTGAGTTATAGAGTATTTAAGACTTAAAGCAGGAGTGAGCAACCTTTTTTATCACATGGCCAAGTCAAAAATCCCGTTTTTGGGCGAGCCAAAATCATACTTATGAGTATTTAAAACTTGAGCATTTAAAAAATTCATATTCCAAATTACCAAAAAACAAAATTTAAAACAAACAGACAAAAAATGAGAAAAGAATAAAAAACGAATATTAGCAGAAGAATATACGTAATATAAAAAGAACCTTAAGTAGTCTACATAAAACTTTAAAGCGAGTCTGCGGGTTGCTTACCCTTGAATTAAAATAAGTATTTTAGATGATGAGTGGTGAAAACTTTTTCAAAAAATATTTCAGCGGGCCTGCCACATGGGGAGTATATGCTCCGCGCGGCAGGGAACGTGTTAAACAGTATGTCTTATATTTACAAATATAAGTGAAAAAATAAAATATGAATCTGTAAGAATGGAACCCTATCTGTATTTTTTTTGTATTGCGTGACAAATGGAAAATATATTAATATCTTATTTTATGTTTAAATACTCTCAAACATTGTGGATTACCTATTCAATATACAAAATAATAATTTGTGTTATAAAAAACACCGAACAATTGGACTTAAATTTTATTGGCTTTCGGCTTTTAACACGTCGAGTTCTACGATAGTGTCAGCCAACCTGACTGATGACAAACTTATTTGACATCAGACGCTTGTTAGAACCGCTTGGTCGGAAGGTAAAGCCGAATAAGCGTCGGACGTAATGTTAAAAAGCAGCTCACTCTGAGCTCGGTGAGGCGCATGGCCGCCTTGGCCTGTATCTGTATGATTTGCTTGAGGTGCCGCCGATCGGCCAGCAGCGACGCGCGGTGCAACCTCAGCAGGAAGACGGCGGCGCGGCACAGCAGCTCCGCATGGTCGCCGCGCTCTAGCAGCGCTGCCAGCATGCGCACCATCTCGCTTGCAGCGCACAGCGGCAACAGTAAAAGCGCTTCTTCTAAATCGCTGTATTCGGTTAGCATATTAGGGTGAGCGCTCGAATAAGGTTTTTTAATTGACAATGGACTAACATTTGAAATGTTAAGTGACAATAAAGCCGGCGGTAGTCAAACGTGCTCTTCCAGAATATTCTTTATACCTTGAAGTCAGAACGTAACTTTTTATAGTGGCGAATTTACAACAAAGATGCTGATGGCCTAGTGAGTTCGATGAAATAATGCTAACATTTAAACTCCACTGCTTATGTGGATAGTCCCAGAATCTAATTAGAGAATAATCATGCGGTTAGTAATGCCACGTAGTCACTTCAATTTACTGCTTGTTTTAAAAATCGACTAACGTAGAATTTTAGGATATTTTGTTATTAAGCATTTTATAATTTATATATAATGTATCTATATAAATATGTCAAAAAATATAAAAAGGGGATAACCTATGCAGACTTGAAGGTAATCACGATGGCACATGCCTATTGCCTAGTTGTTTTAATTTAATTCAGATTTTTATATAGGGAACACCGTAATGTTTGCATCTTGCCAAAAAAAAAGTCATAGATATCCGTCTATGACAGTTAATTTTGTCAATTTATTATAGCATCTTATTGCTATATCTTTCTTCTTTAGAAATGCCACTGTAAGAGTCAGAATGCTTAAACCATAAATCTATTTTTCACATGCCCAATGTCCAAAAAATAATTTGCTATTTTTACAGTCAACATCTGTAATCTGTTTAATAAGTGGACAATTTGGACTACCGCAAAGAACTATCACATAAATCATCATGTAGTAAGTTACCTTGAGCGTATCTTCCTCAGTATTACAAGCAGGAAATCCTCTGCGGTATTGCAGTTGTATGCCGCCATTAGCAGTGGCGGTTGCACGATCTGACCTTTTGCTTCGGTCATTTGCTTCGTGTACTCTGCGCCAACCGACAGACATTCCAATATCGAATCGGCCTGCGGACATTAATATTTGCTAAGATCAAGAAATAAATCATATATAGAAAAATAGCCGTTTCTATGAAAGAGTGCTCTTAGTTTTACACACAAGACTCAAAGACATAGATTGTGAATTACAAGCCTTTTTGGAAAAATCGTTTACACAAACTAATGCTGCTCTGAAAATTCTTTCTCAATTGAGCCGCATGGTTTTCTTAAGGGCAAATCTACTACGTTCAATTTGCTGCTATTCAATGAATTACTCACATGATCTCGATGGATATAGATGTGAATGGTGTATACACGGACTGCAGTGCAGCCTTTAACCGGAAAGATAATTTAATACTTCCACAAAAATTACTTCAATCTGGAGTGCATGGTGACTTGTATAAATTATGGTTTCCTTTCTACATAGATCTTCGTACACAAGCAGTCGCCCTGAATAGTTATAGATTTTTCTGGATTGATATTCCTTAAAGATTTTCTCAAGGGTCCTTGCTCGGTCTACTTTTATATACGTTATTAATAACATTTGTACTGGTTTTCAAAATTCTAAATTCTTTCTCTTTACTAATGACATGAAGATTCTAAAATCCATTTGTTCTACTAAAGACTGCCTTGATTTCCAACGTGATTTCATTCGGTTTGATGATTATTGTTCTCAAAGCAAGCTAGGTATTATTATTTCTAAATGTCACTTCATTACTTTCTCTCGAGAAGGAAACCTTCAAATGCAATCTATAGTCTTAAAAATGTATATCTAAAGAGTTTATGAAGTGCGAGATCTTAGAAGTCATTCTCGATAGTAAGCTGCTCTATGATAAACACATCGACTAAATCATCAATAAAGCATCCAAAGCATTAGGTTCCATAATTTGTTCATCAAAAAATTTTGATTAACTCAAACAATAAGATTCTGTTTGCACATATGCAGTATAGAGTAATATTGTTCACAATTGTGGACTTCTCAATATAGCTGTTACGTTGATCAGATAGAACACTTACACCGATTAAAGGGCGCCTCTCGCCCCCGCGTTTGTAATACAGGCGAACAATAGTCGGAGACGGGGCCCGGCCTTGTCTTCGACTATTACGTAGCCCTCGCCACTTGTGAGTTAGGA
>DWQX01004088.1:0-15879 GCA_018245475.1 Pharmacophagus antenor
CCGCCTCCCTCACCCCACCCGGCACGCCGGGCGCGTGCGCCCGCCGGCCGGCGATTCAGTCCATCGCCGCGCCGCGACAACACCGCACGTGCGTCCATGACAAAACGCGGCGTTTGAAAACGATCGAACGCATACTCACTCAATATTTAACTAGTGTCACGAGAGGGTAACCTCTCGCAGCCGACAAGATTGCTTCACAAGTGGAAATGCCGTCGAGCCTTTTCGGCGACTTGGGCGGCGGCGGCGGCGGTCTCGTGGAGGACCAGCGCGCCTTCCAGCTCGCGCTGGAGCTCAGCATGCTTAGCCTAGGCGAGCCGTTGCCGACCACGAACCCCCTGGCCAGCCCGATCGGCTTCGCGCCGCCGCCCGACGACCGCGCCAAGAAGTCGCAGAACATGACCGAGTGCGTGCCGGTGCCCTCCTCCGAGCACGTCGCAGAGATCGTCGGCAGGCAAGGTACCGTATCAGCAGTTTGAGGTTAGACGCGGATGCCGGCCGAGAGTCGCCCGACTACCCTTACATAAGGGCGCACGTGTCGCGCCGGCCCGCTTAGGTTATGTCAAATCGTACGGCACCCTCGGAGCGGCTCGTTTCTAATTACGACGCTCCATTACTTTTGTTTGTTTACCCTCGTGTAAAAATTTGTGTCCGACTGGCGCAATTATCGCTCGCCCACAAATCTCCCCCGAACATTACTAATTCGTGCATTTTGAGCGATACAGACCTTGCATAATTCTATTCTGTTATGGTTCAATTTCAACCTCTATTCTTAATATTGAAGATCGATCTAAAATCTCGCTCCGAAACGTGGTGTTTCAAATCGATTAAGGTAAAAAGGCAACGGCTCTAATTAAGCGATAGAATTCGACAAAAAACGATATCCCGAGGGATGTTTAGTTGTTCGAACGAGGGTTTCGCGTAAAAAATTCCGACAAAGCGCCAAGAAACCGGCCTTATCTGAAACTAATTTCTTAAAATGCGCTACGGATTTGCAAAAAAAAAGATGGCGTTGGAAAAATCTGGAATGATGCGCTCCTAGGGTGCCCTAATACACAGTTGTACTGTTCCATGTATTACATGTTAATATTTGTATAAAGTTAGAAAAGTAGTTAGACGAAGCTGTTTTTAATGTTCCTATGAAAAGAATGTTTCACTTACCTTACACATGTTACCTTTAAGGTTGGTATATATATATATCCCTATATATTGCATCGTAATTTCAATTTAGTAAGTTTAATATTTGCCTGTATTTTTAACGCCTCTATAATATATAATTTGCGTTGTTGGAAAAAAATATTATTCTTTTCTTTCTATGTTGCCCTATTTAATAAACACGTGTAGTGCGGTAGAATTGCTTTAATCAAAAATTAAAATTACTTATTGGTCGCATATAGTTAGTTCACTTGGTGAATGTTTTAATGTAATTGTTAGTAATTATATATATTTTTTTAATACGCTTATCGGGTTTTGACGTCAGCCCCTACAACAATGCGCCTTAGAGCGACCGACAGTATCAAAATAATGAAGGCCACGCTTAGTTAATTTGAACCAAGGGTTGGCACTTTCATTTAATAAAGATAATTTCATGTCAGTATTTATGTCTCATATAGTACGTGAAAAGTCGTCTTAATGAAGTTAGCATGTGAGATGATTACAAGCGCTTGTATTTATGCATGTATAATTAATATAATCAAAGATATTGAAACTGTATATTTGTTGGAAACATTTTTGTTTACTTTAATTACACAAAATTTAATTAAATGTAAATAGGTATTAGTTCACATTGTATATGTCACACGACAACCCTATCGAGCTAAAGATATCAAACCCTAACTTTTGCCGCTACGTGTGCCCGTTTCGTATAAAATAAACGAAATAGGGTAATTAGTTTACTAGGCGTCGTGAATACATTTTTCTTGTGTTTCTTCGTATTGAGCCGTCACTCCGTCACGCACTGTCGGGTGGTCGGGAGCTTTCGAACGGCCCACCCTGTATATACATATGATAAAATAAATTCGATCTACCTTCCTTTTTATACTTCAGTCGTTAAAAACGACACGTTGTTTTCCTAGAACGAATTTCGGGACGACGTCCGCGTTTGTTATAAAAGTGAGAAAAAATTGAATCGCTTGCCCCGATAGAAATAAATATTTTCATGCTATAAAATTTCATAAATTTTTACCGCAATATTTCATAAAAAAAATCACCTATTAATATTTGTGTAATGCGACAGATAAATAATTTTCCTTAATTGTCGTTTTGTTTTTAATCATTCGTGAAAAATATTCATTTAGTTTTTATTTATTAAATATATACATGGGTTATTTAGCAAAAAAAAAAAACAAATCTTATTTCACGCCGTTGTTTATTAAAATTCATTTTTCAAAACGTAACAACGGTAATTAAATTTTCTCGCTTAGTGCATTTATCGATGCGATTTTTCGCATTCTACGTCACTCATATACTATTTTTTTAGGATTAACTGTTATGCTTGAAGTGTGTACAAGTAGATTAAGAAATTGCATTAATTATTTAACATATTAAAAATACAATTTTAATGGCTTGCAAACAACAACTGTGGACGTTATTTATTTACGTTTATTGTACACGCATCTCTTCACTCCCGTAGTGACGGACCCACGCTTTTACGCGGGCCCGTCGCGTAGTGGGAGAGGGAGGTATGGCCGGGGTCAATATACAGTGTAACGCTGTCGCAGACGGCCGGCAAGGGGAACCGCGTCGTTTGATTTACGTTCTTAATTTAGTAAGTACACTATAGACAATGGACCGTGTACAGCTTCCTCAAAATAAATAAGTGTTAAAAAATTAATAGCCGTTGAAATAAATTAAATAATAATTGATAATAATTTGTTAACGATTTTTGATGACGCTTTTTTTGTAATTAAAAATACTTTTTTTTATAAACATTGCCAAAAGAAAAAGTACTGTATGTAAAAGGTTTTTTTCATAAATTGTCATCATTTATTTTTTTGGGTTGGTTGGGTGGGTTGTTTTACAAAATTACAAAATCTCCTCGTCGCTTTTGCCCTGCCTTTTGCTACCAGGATAGCATAACTGATATGCAGATTATACACACCTTGGGAAAGACACTACTAACCAACATTACGGTTTATTTGATTAATTATGCAAAAATACAAATAATTTTATGAGGGGGTTTGTATAAGAATGATATATTCGAAATTTAGAATTCTCGAAAAATAGTCCTTAAAAGTTTTGTCACCGTGACGACTTATTATTTTTTAAATAAGACTAGTTAGTCTACCGAGAGAGGAAGAGAGGTGTATTTTGTTGATTGGAAATTAATTGTGACGATTTAATTAGATAGGTATTAAGATCGCAGCGACATCAGAGAGGTCTTTCGAATCGATCTGCGCAACAGAAGTACATTCCTTTGAAAAGCTCTCCCATAGCGAACAACAATAATACAAAATTATACTGGACTATATCGTGGTACATTCCGTTGCGTTTCCAGCCGGCGCTGAGCAAAAAAAATCCAGCCGCACATGCAACCTTGTCTCAATACAGCGCGCCGCATACGGTTAAAGAACCTTTGCAGCGTCTCGCTGCCCTTTAGAGTGACAAGGTGGTAAAAGCGTGCATTTTGTATTATGTGGGTTACGTCGTTATATATAGGTCGTTTCGTCCGCGCACCGCAGCCCGCTGGAGCGCTGCAGCCCTGCGCCGGCGTGCGCTTTGTTTTTTCTTTGCTCGTCGGGAATTAACTGTGGTTTTGGCTTTTCAGTTTATATCATGTTGGTACTACGCGCTTAGGTCCGCCAAGGTTGGCACTCCCGAGGTTTTCATTTAAAGCAGTCGGTCTACGTATAAATTATTAATATGATCGATTCTAATATTATATTTGTATATAAAAAAAAACAATCACAAAAAGCTTATCGTAGAATTGTTAGTCTTGAAATTGTCGAAAACAAGTTAATTCTAATTCTTAGTTCAGCCAACTTTATACAAAACTAAGATTGATTTTGTTTATGAACAATAATTTTATTACTATATGGGTAAATAATTAATACTTACTATATAAATAATTAATACCTACTCTTTACTGTAACTTCTTTCTTTTATACTTTAGCGGAATCAATTCGTAATTGTACACAGAAAAACTTTTAGGTTTTCGTTATAGACGATTTTGTACGCTGTGTCTCTATGTAACTACATAGTTGTGGAACAGGTGATACGTCGTTGACTCATGGTTGTAATTCATTCGAATTTCGAACGCACGCATTCACGCATGGGTTTACTTTTTTTAAAAAAAAAAAAATACTTCCACTCGAATTCCATGTATGCCCCCATGTAGGCCCCATTATAAAAATGGAAGCCGTAACGACTCTTGTTTCACCCGAACATTTATTATAAACATTGCAAAATTACTCGCAAACAAGTCGCTGCCCGATCGAAATAATAAACCGTGCGCCATATCGGTGAGAAAGACTCGCTCGCCATTATAGCTTATTACTTGTAATAGCACCAATGAAACATTTACATTTATTTCCTGCGGCGTATCTTTTCATTCGGCGAATACGCCGCCCCGTCAAGGACGCGCTAATGCTCGGATTGCTCGTTATTATATCGAGATGTTTCCATGGGCGCGACCTTCGTATTTGAGCAATGGATCACGACGAATCGCCGTTGGCCACGTATGGCATGCTTAGCTTTGTAGATTGAAAATTAAATATATTCTCGACACAGGTAACTTTATTTAGCATTTTTCCGCTTTACAATTGAATCTTCAAAACTTATGACCGTGTACACGTATTGGAAGAGATTAAGTTGATTTGGTGATTTATTCTCTAAGACAGTAACAGCTTATGGCTGCTACTAGGTGAAGACCGAGTGGAAATTATCGTGTGATAAATCCGATAAAATATATTTACTACAACACTACACAAAGTTGGTAAAGAAATTATGAACGAGTCGGTTTCCTTCTTTCCTCACATAGATTATTTCATGAGACCGAAATCATTTCAATTAAAAAGAACCTTTGTCCAATGAAAATGGTCATGGAAAAAAATATACACGTCTAAATGAGAACATCGTTCTTATCCTCGGTTGTAACCGATACAATACCGGCAGTGGTATCCCTGCGTCTTTATGTCCGTTGCTTTGTATACAGGCTGTATGAACGTATGAATCTAACTCATTTCGCAAAGCTCTCGGATCATCACGAGGGCGAACTAATAAAGCTCTAGGCGAACGCGTCTGGTTAAGTTCCGAATCGCTCGTACGCCGGCCGCGATGAAAAAAAAATCGCGAACGTCTGGAAGGCTCCCCAGGGCCGCGTTTCTGTAGCCGCTGCCCAAACCAGTGCACAATGGAAGAGTCCAATGGTAGAAATTCAATACACACTTTACAGACCTCCTCCTGTACTCCGGTCCGTTCTTAATTTCCAACGAGATCATGCTCCGCGCTCCGCCGCGGCGCAGTTCGCTCGTTTTATTTTTGTCTGGACTTTTTTTCTTACGTTTGCGTGCGTTTGTTTCGGAGACCTTTGAAAGTGGGGATAGATTTTTTTTTTTGTAGACATACCTTTGTGTTCGCTAGTACTTTTCAAAGGTTTCAAGATTTTGATCATGCGACGACCGGATATCAGTGGGACGGTTTAAAAAGCGCTTCGACTCCGGCGAACATCGTTTGTGTAAGAAGAGAACTTGGCACCAATCTATCGTCGAGCAATTGTGCGAAAAGTTCTGATTTGAAGGAGGTTTTATCCGGTTCACAAAACGTGGCGTGCCAACTTACGTTTTGTTGTTACACGACGACGATAACCTGGCCTGGGCTTAGCAAAAATTTCTGGTCTAGCCCTAGTCTCACACGGTGAATAAGCAGCCTCAATTTGTCATTTATGTAGTTGTCTTACGTTTCGCATTCCATTCATAAGGTACCGCCTAATGCCTCAATGCAATGTGGTGCTCTGTTGTGACAAGAAATGCCTGACCACAAACACTAGTACTATTTATGACACTAGTAACTAGACACGGGCAGCCGTATCACGCATAGAATGTACACTACAGTCTCTTTGTTATCGTTTTTAGAAAAAAATGTTCTACGTCAACTGCGTACAAAGCAATGGAGATATTAAAAAAAATTCATTTGAAATTTGAAACTGACAATTCTCCTAACTGTGATCGAACCGCGCGATGAAATTCAAAATGTATGTCAATTAAAAAAACAAGATGAATTTCCAATCGAGAGATGAAAAGTTAAACAAAAATATTTTTAAATCAAACCTTTTTATAATTCATAATTTTTTTTTCACGACTGCACTGCGCCTATGTGTGTGTGTGTGTTTTTTTTTAAACGTTTGCGAGGCTGTCAAACGGTTTACGGCAGACACGGAAAAGTTGCAGCGCCGACGGGCATTCAGATTTTAAATTTGACTCGACGGAAACAATTACGAACTGAAGGAATAAAATTATTATTGCGACGCGAATTATTCATAAAAAAAAAAACAAAATACTCAATGAATTAATTGCAGTTGTATTTTAAATTTTACTATGTAATTAACGAACACCTGAAGACATGTCCGGTATTGACAGTAATGAAACGTAATATGAATGTACTTTACAATGTAATTGTAGGCACGGAGGAGTAAAAAAAAGTATAGTGAAACGAGAACGGCGAAGGCTTTTGCAGGCAGCAGGTGCCTCCGCATGACAAAGAGCGGATTTCAATACAACATACGTTTTAAATTCCTCTCAAAACATAATTACGACCTTATAACAACGCACTTCCAATGACATGAATGTAAAGTGATCACATCCTTTTTCGCCAAAGACCAAAACAATGTGAACATAGACCTTAGCGGAATGGCAATAAGGTGGCGCGCGCGTGGCTAAAGTGAAGCTTTGTTTGTACGGTTGTGACATGTGTTTGAGGCGACGCAATATACCAAAAGGAGGTTGTTTAAAATTCTCGAGTTTAAGCGCGGAGGCGCGGTGACGTCACGTCCGCTCGGCGTCGGCTCGCGTCGCGCCGGCCCGCTGCGTCGGCGCACGACTGCTTCCACGCCGGTCGGACCTCCTGTCGGCGGCTTTCATGTTTCGATTTAGCGCGCCCGGCGCAGCGTCCCGCGTCTACCGCGCTCGGCGCCTGCCACACCTTGTTACCCACCGCCTCACGCGAGAGCTCTCAATTAACCCTTAAACACATGATTTATCCCCAAGTATTTGCCACCCAACACAAATAGATGTCAATAAAATATACATATTCGGGCCAGACGACTATCCGTCATTGATAAAATGCGATCCATGAAAATCGATGTATTTTTTAACAGTTAAGTTACGTTACTATTTATCATCAGACTACAATACATAAAGGGTATTACGGATAAGTTACATAACGATGTTTGGTTGTTAACGTATAATTGAGGTGAAAAAAATAAACAAATGTAAATTTATCACAGACTGGTTAGTAAGGTAAATTCGTCTTGGTTTTCCATGGTTATCGACATCCATTCGAAATCATACACAAACTAGTTTTTGAATGAAGTGTAACGAAACTCTACCGTAGACAAATGGCATTATGCATTTAAGGGTTAAAACTTTCGTTTCGTTAAAACTGCTGCAAAGAGCCCTTGAATATAAGTTTACATATTGGTTGTATGAAGTTTTGTAAACGACTGAACGAACTGGTTTAGTTATATTTCTATTCATTAATTATTGAAAGTTCTTTGTTGTAAAAAGGATAGTTACGAGATTTTTAAGATCAAAAAGCCAGTATTTTGAATACATTAACAATTTGATTTTAGTGTAATAATTATCCAAATCGGGAAGTAAATTATGTACAAGAAATGCTGTCGTAACACTGGGTTTTAAAAATGTATATAGATAGTAAATGTGTTGTACAATATATGTATGTAATATATAGATAGATAGATTGCGCTCTAGCTACAAAAATATCTTTATTCGTTGATATATTTTGGTGTATGCTTGTCTTAGTATATTCGCACTCCTCGTTAGATATTAAAACTTTAAATTGACAAACGCCATGTCCTATTTAACAACTTGCATGCTGGTATTTGAAATATTGAAATAGGCCATATAACAAACTCGGAGCGTCGCATGTAATTCATCCCTGTCAGTCAGAAGCCGGTTCCGCTGACGACGCCAAGACCGGTTTCACATCATTGACTGCCAACCCCTCTCTCCTTGCCTCATCTTTTTGATATACTTTTTTTTTCACTATATAGTAAAAAAAACTCGATTTTGATAGATTCGTGCAACTAACTTTAAAGTCATGATTGTTTTCGCATGGGCGGATAGTTAGTTAATAAACTTTATTGTTTATTAACGCGAAATGTTTGCCTTCAAATTAATTTATTTTAGTCTCCCGGTAGGTAAGACGAAAATTAATTCATAGGTAGGTAGGAAGGTAACATTTATTTCATTTCGTAACAAACGAAAGAGAAAAATTTTAATCTAGTAATGCACACGTGCGAGTGGAATGTACTAAGATCGCAACACCGACTAGGCGGTGAGAGGGTATCGGCGAGATTCGCAGTGCGGCTTGGCGTGCGTTCCGGTCGACGCCACCGCAGTCAGGGTCAAGGCTTCGGCTCCTGCACACTTCTGCACGCCTGGTACACGCGGCGAGCGCCCTCCGTCTTGCTCTCTCCGGGCATCGAGCGGAAATGGAGCGCGCTAAAAGCGAACGAAATGTTGCACACCGTACTTATGAAATTTTTCCCACGAACATTGTTGTTTGTCTATCATTTGACTTTGACTTGTACCTACTTATTAATCGTTACTGTACCTACTTTTGTGTACATATATATCTTCGTAATAAATTATGTTATAAGCGTCCACGGAGTTCGAACGGAGCACAAACACTGTTTATTGAGAGGGGAGACTATAAACGTCAACAATGAATTTAGAACTCTCTCAATAATCGCTAAATTGGTTGTTAAGTGGGCCGACTGCTATTACTTTAACAAGATTACACAAATCTCTTCTATCCGTTGACAATTTTTGAATGAAACTAGTCGTCGGTGGAGAGAAAAAATAAAGGAGCACATGGTCCCGGCGCGGAGACGTCCCGAAATTCCGGGGCCCCGTTTTTTTCTGTAACTTGACAGATGCGTTCTGGGACGCCGCTAAACGCATCTTGCGTCCTTATCGTTCGCTCGGAAATGAGATCTATGGTTGCGCGTCTATTACGACGAAATTGTGGGTTATTTAAAGGTGCATCATCCCATCTCTGTCCCGCGCCGTGGCGCCAACGCCTGGGAAAGGAGCGCTCGCTCGCTCCTGTTTATGTTGTATGGTATAGCAGCATTCTTAAACACTGCTACTTTTTGTTTTTTGTGAGGACGCGACCTGGCCGCGGAGTGCGCCGCGCCGCGGAAGCGTCCGCATGACGTCACGGCGCGCCGGCACCCCCGCGTCTGCGAAACTTAGGGACCCTAATGAACGACTTCCTAATTGCCGCGCCAGCACAAATAAGCCCCGTAATCCGTCTCCTGCGTTTAATTGTGGACCTTGAGCCCTTTCGTTTCTGAGCTGCGAATCGATTGTCGGACGTCTGGCGACGAGTGCTCGTCGAGGCGAGTTATGATTTGTCTCCCCGCTATCGAGCCGCAACCGCCCGTTCACGGCCACGTCAATCGGAGTCTTAACGCGTCGGCGTAAAGCGCAGTGCCGTACGTCGTGTCCAGGGCCCGCCGCAGCAACGCTACGGGGCGACAAGCCGATGTGCTTCCCGCACTAATATGTTGACAACAATCCATCTCGCGCTGTCATGCGGCGCCGCGAATCGGACTCGCTCCCATTTCGATTTACTCGTCCCGGCGTCGCGAGGAGCGCGCGTCCTCCGGCGGCCCTCATTACTGCGGCCGGCGAACCGACGGGATCGCGCAATTCCATCGCGAGATTAATTTATTTGTCGCGGACTACATTATTGCGCGGGGAAAAAGAGGACCGGTCGAGTTCGTTTTTCTCGCGACGGTTTAATGACAGGATACGATGCCGACGTGACGGTGTCAAAGTCCTGGGCACGCAGATGTGCGAAACGTCGCCGGCGCAGGAATGCGGCCGCTCTAGTCGCTGCGCGTGCGCCCGGCCCGCGTGCTATCGGTTCGGGCCTAATGGCGTATAGACAATTGCACCGGTCATCCGTTAATTCAGCCCTCTACGCTTAATGCCAAGCGCTAAATGTCGCCGTGAAGGTGGAATTACGGCTCTAAATCGGTGCGGTGTTCGATTTATTTAAAACAAAAAAAAAAAAAACATGAAAATAAAGCTAACATTATTGTACGGAAAGAGAAGACAATGTTTAATTATCTCCATTGAACCCGTAGCCCGTTCGTCAAACGTCGCGGATTCTTGCGACGTTAGACATTCTTCTAAAATGTTTACGTAATGCAGAATGTGTTCGCAATACGCGACCGTACACCTTGCAAGCAACGCTGATGCGTTAAAAACTTTTAATTTAAAAAAAAGTAATCTATCGATTTCCGGTAAGCGACGGAACATTGAAGTCGTCAGTTGACCTATTATAGTATTAACGTTATTAGCGCGGTAACGGAGTTCAACGATTTCGTTACAAAGGTGTGGAAGTATTAACGTATGGTCGCCGCCGCCGCAGCTGCCGGCAACCGCCGCGCATGCGCACCGCACCTGCCGTCCGCGCCGTCTTCGAGGCGGGACAGCCACAGCCGGCGGAGTTATTGCTTTCGACCGATATTAATTAAATGTTACCAGTCGCGTAGTGCTATTAGTTCGCCTGGGATACTTGATAAATATTTATTCAACACCTACGATTTTCGAGTGAGTAACAAGAGAAGGCAATTTTGAAATCCCGATAAAATTAAAGAATAATCCGTTATAGATATTATTTAAAATATTAATCACAATGATCAACTATCATAAGACCACATTTCATAAATATCCGTTCACTAGTTATTTCGTGATTCGGTAACATACAGATTAACAGACGGATAGATATATCTGTTTACCATATTGTGTTTTCCATTGAGTCGATAGAGACAGAATAAAAATCCAAAAATATTCCTACTTAAAGTATGGTATTTAGGTGCTTGTGTGCCACAGATGGAATATTTTGGTGGGTGGATAGAAACATATTGCCAGTCGGCAATTGAATGAGAAGCATCCGATGAGTTCGAACTAAAATTTGGAATATAGAGTGAAATAATAATCACGCTTTAATTTTGACACGAAACAACGTTAACGAAATACTTTCGTGTTTCAATGAGTGTTCCCGTTTTGTATTAATGAATATTACATTTGAACTCTATTATAGAATATTTCGTTTATAAACTTTATTAATTATTTCATTAATATTAATTAAGAGAAAGAAATTTGTGTTGGAGCGGTTGAGTTAGAATTTTACCTAATAAGAGTTCGTAACTGAATAGATGAAAGACATTTGTGGCACGAGAAGAACTAATCATAGAAATCATTATTCATAACATTTATAGGCACGAAACATTCAATAAATTAATAGTTATATACGTGAAAACGAAAGACAAATAAATATTAAATTATTAATGTATACAATAACATGTGTTTTTAGTTCATATTCGTCCAGTTAAAGTCGACTTTATTTCGTCCAATATTCCGATAAACAATTAATGTCGGATGTGTAAACCACTATAATTACCTTCACGTGGTGAATTATTGTAATTACTAATAAATACGTTATATTATGTATATGCGTTTCCGTTTAGAAATGTGAAGAATGCTAAATACAACTAATTAATTGTAAACTTTAATTAAAGTAATAACTTTTTTTATATATTATATCATACGACAACATTATTTATCTATAAATAATATCCTAATATTAAATAAATTGAAAGAAATACAAGCAAATGGACATTGAAGTGTGTATTTATAAAGAATCGCGTATGATTATTACCAAGAAATAAATGCGATAGAAAAAATTGTGCCGATTCGAATTCTTCAAATGACGTTTGAATACACGCTTATCTTGTGTTTAGAATAAATGTATGTGAGTGTGAGTTCGCAATTCTTTTCGTGTTTCTTGTTGAACAATGTAAAACATAGTTTTATAAGACGATTCTCCGTCTCTTTCGTTAACTAATGACAAAGGAGTTGCTATTTGCGACATACTGTAGACATGTTATGCTCTCCTAGTATAATATTCTTTTAGTTGGAACAAAAAATGTTATAAATACAAAAAAATATATTTTTTTTAATTAAATAATTCTATTTTCTAAACCCCATATGTTCCAAATTTATCTATGGAGTAGTTTTTGTAGCGGAGAATTCCAATAAGCACTTAATATTCAATGTTTCTTAAATTACTTCATTAAAATTAATTGTCGGTAAGTCTTATTTTAAATTAAAAAAAAAAGATAAAAACGATTAACATAATGGTGTGTAATTTTCTACATAATTTAGTTCTTTATGTCAAAACGTATTTACAGCAAAATAACGCATATTGAACGATTTTTAATTCATTGTTTATTTAATAACTTCCTATATCCAAGTGTTAAATTATACCGATCAGATTATTACTTTCGTTAAAATATATTATTTTTCTGCGTGACTTGTGCACACGTATCTGATTACTTTAATGATTCATTTTAATGTCAACTGCGGCGGACAGCAATTTTTATTTATTATTCCTTCTTGTTTATAAATCTTGTTCTTAAATCAAACCAACGCATCCGTTACAAACGACTCCCCCCCCCCGACCCGCGCGCATTTTTAAATTTTCGCGGCAAGTAGTTAACGCTTCTTGCCGTTGACGGCTGTCAGTCCCCGAATGAGGTCAGTCGGGTAAGATTAACGTATGTAAAAAAAAACTCGTACTTGTCCGTTTCAAACGTCTCGCGTTCGTTATTCAATGAAATTTCATTAAAAAGGGCGCGGAGGGGCAGCTGCGCTTTCCGTTGTATGGCGCGTGAGAGCCGCGCCAACGGTCGGTCGCGCGCAACGCCTGTTGTAACACTGTCAATGTGTTGCTATAATCTATGTTTAGAAGTGTAATGTTCTCGTTCTAAATTCAAATTAAAAATATTTTAATAGCGTTTATTAAAGGTGCATTTGCTATTAAACCTTTTAACTTTAAATAAATTCTAAGACCTATATAAATTTTGGAACAGTACAATTATTTTTATGAAGTTTTTGAATGATGTGAGATAAAGTAAACAATTCTATTTTTAAAATTATAAAAGCATTAACAAGTTCACGAAATTTTCCATAACTTATCGGTATTATTATTTAGAATACGCATTATTAAGAATGGTAACATTGTACCGATTAATTCGTTAGCTAGCAGTTTTTTTTACTTTCGTCATTTTAAACATATAAAGCTTTGTCTCCGTATTTTGAAACGTTCGCTGTTGATGACATTTAAGTCATATTATTTGTCAGTCTTAACCAAAATCAAGTCTAAGTAATCATCAATCGGTCACATAAAGACAAAGGATAAATTCAAGTTTGAACTATAAATTTTATATCGACCACTTGACAGTTTTGCCCGAACCGCACTCGTGCGTGGTACTTCACCGTACACTGACGATCCCGAGTCAAGTTCGGCAAAGTTTCGTCTTTACTTTGTCGATACAGATCGAGTAATATATTTATTTATTATATAATACATAGTTTACAGCTTATATTGCAGTTTATATAAATGATTACGTATGGACAGGTCTCACAAGCCCTTAAATACAATAAGCGCCGTTTAACGTCACTGATTGTATTTAACGTTTCAAAATATAATAAAACAACTTATCGAGTAATAAATTGTATGTATAAATATAGTCAAAGATAAAATATGTTGACAATTTCTTTTTTACCCCCTAAAAAGATCAGACTGGTTCAAAAATCGTGGTATAATATTGTTAGTAGCTATACATTTAAATATTAATTTACGAGCGCGTGGACTTATGTTGTCCGCGTCGCGTCGCAGGATTCGCGTATGATTCATTGCCGGCGACCGTTTGCGGACGCGGAGGTTATCGCTTCTATCACAAATAAGCGGAAACTTATAGCGCACGAGCAACTAGCACGAGCACGAGCACCGCCGACTGCGGGTGATCGCGCCCGCGTTAAATTTCCACATTGTTCTTAATAAATTCAACTGCGAATGCCCTCTGTTGAAAATTAAACCAGTGCTCTTAAGCTTGAAGTCTGATTAGACGCAGTGGTTAGTTCACCGCTTCACTGTGGTCTCGGCTTCGATTCTAGGGCCACATGAGTGGTCGGATTTGAATGATGGTATGTTCGTACACCCCTCCCCCCGCCGCCCCTCCCCTGGCTAGCTGCCACGCTTTGTCTATCCAGCAATGGTTGACCGCCGGGCGGGCAGGCTGTTCTGGGCGAGAACCCTGCACCATCTGCAGTTTGATTGTCACTTATTAAAAGGTGTTATCCCATTCTCGATAAAAACATTTATGTGGAAGTTTCATTGTGTTGCTTCGTCTTAGTTTGAAACAGTAAGAACTTCTTAAAAACTAATTACAATTATTATTAATTACTCGTTTAGAGTTGTAAAAATTAATATCACGGATTCTGTTCAATTTGAACAAAGGAGGCGAAACATTAATATATATATATTTTTTTTTTATCTATAAATGTGAAATAACTTGACGCCTTGAAACAAAGGGTGGCCGTCGAGAGACAAGGTAATGAAACCACCGAAAAAAAGTCGGTCGCCTCAAAAGCTCGCGCCCGCTATTGTGGCCGTGGGTCCGTGGGTCCGTAAATTCTCGTGAAATTGTCGTCTACCTGCACCCAGGAACGTTACCTGTCTCCTTATCGGCCTCATTCTATTAGCGATAAATTAAGACGCTCGCGCCCCTTTGATTTACGTGCACTTTTACATTCGCACAACGCGACCGGGGTTGGCGAACTCCGTGGAACCGGTAACTGAATATTATTGTTTACTGTCTCGCGGCTAGGACTGCATCGGGTTACTTCAATATGCATCTACCTGCCTACGTTGCCCGTCTGTTTTTTTTTTTCCCTCTCCCAACTTTCGATTTTTTCGCGTCGACTTTTAGCGAGTACCAGGCGCGCATAAGTCGCGCGGAGCTGGCCCGGGGCGTAGTGGGTGGCGTACGATCGATGTAAGCCGATATTTCCCTCGTGAAAATGTTCAATGGCCGGTGTCGGATTGCGCGAGCGGGTGCGTGAGTCTTTAGGATTTTCGCCTCGCATGCTGGTACATTATTACGCGTCGTTAATTATTCGTTGTATTTTTTTTTTTCCAATGAAAAGCTCTCATAGGCCACCTGCCGTCGCTCGGTGTAATTAAAGATTGAGCATAGGTTCAACAAAAGACGTCTGCGGCCGCCGCCTGCCGCGCACAGGTTCACCTTCGACGAGGTGGGTTCGACGCGAACGCGCTTATTTATAGACCGATATATTAAAAAACAAATAATAGTCCTCGTATATTCTTAAGTACTCGCGTTATCCCAAACAGAGACTTCATTATTGATGACTTGCTGATTACGCGCAGGAAACGCGCGTGTGTATTGGAAATGAATACTTAACCAATTGTTTTAAAGTTGAAAGATTGATAAAAATGTAAATGTAAACGTTCAACAAATTTTGTTGTAATGAGGCGTAATGATAGGCAAACTCCGAGTTTAAAGTAGTTCGTACAGCCTGTGGTAAGGAGAGGCGGTTTAACATGGACGCACGTTCCGCTAGGATGAGAGGCGGCACAGCTGTCGGAAAAACACCATCTGCCAGGCGGGGCGCCCCGGAAACGCAATTTGTTTTGTTTTCGGTTCTTCGAGACGACCCGCGGTTTTATCCCGTCGCCCGTTTCACGTAGAACCGGTAACGTTTGACCGCCGACGCCAAGTGTCGTGGATCAACAACGCCTCGACGAAAATACGTGTCTTTTTCC
>DWQX01004089.1:0-15875 GCA_018245475.1 Pharmacophagus antenor
TCATAACACCACACACACACGCACACACACGCACGCACACACGCACACACACTCATCCTGACACTCCCCACTTATACAACACTGGTTAGCTACCACCACCAAACTTCTTCCTTTGTTGTGTTCCCGTAAATACGATAACTGCAATATAATTTAATTTATTTATTTAAGAGTTTTAATGCACAATGTGTACTTTATGCCAAATGACATTCTCTACCAGTCCACCTTAGGGTTGAGCAGAGATGAACATAAATAGGGGGTGCGTAAAAAGAATAGTAGAGAATAAAAAGATAAAATAATAATAATGTAAATAAATACAAGAGAGTGTGGGAGGTAGTACACATATAAACAATTTAAGTCTACGCGTCACTTTTATTGACCTTACTGGTACTTAATTACATTAAATCTGATATTAATCACTAGGTCTTCGAAGGTAAGAATTAAAACTAAGTTCAAATCAATCACAGCTCTTTATACCATCTTCATTAATAGATAGTCGCCCATCGCTGGACGTAAGGCTTCACCAAATTTCACCAGGTTAATGGAACTAACATATAGAATTTTTCCATATAAAGATTGAAATATTCTTATATTATATATTTATAATATAAAAATGATTAAATACTCCGTACAAAAAGAAATTTAACTTTGTTGCTCACAGTAACCCACACAGACGTGTGAAACACACACACGCTCGTTAGTTATTGTTTCATATCTCCATCTCACTCGCTCATTCTTTCATACAAGTGAGCTATTACTTGCCGGCAGTCGAACGAGCTTGTTGACGCACCATGCGTCACACACAACCAACTTAAGTCTAAATTTCATTTCCTTACGTCACACCATTACACAATTATTAGCACTAAGAGATAAACATTATTGTAATATATATGGGAAATTGTTATATTAAAAAAAAAAAACAAATTTAAGAAAAATTGTGATGTAAATTTAAGAAATAGAAACAAACTCGTCACGCCCGCTATTACGTCCCATAAAGTGTCAAATTCATTTAAGGTTAAGTGTATACATTTCTACAAGAAATTGTCCAACTAAATAACTTATTTATCCATTAATAAATTTAAATGTTTTTATAGCGCATTTTATGCAAAAAAGGATACTATTGCCTAGATTCCGGTCTAAAGCAGTGATTCCCAACCTATGTATTTGGTTCATTTTCCCCCTTTAGAGTAAAAAATTTTTCTATGTCCCCCTCGACTCGTTCAGTTTTTATCATATGCCATCAAAAACAAAAAAATAAATGCAATGAATCATATTAGCTAATTTATTGAAAATGTTGCTGACTGCCCCACCACGCCCGCAAATGACAGAATTGCCTCCTTGTTTTTTTTTTTTAACATTCGCTTGACGTTTTCGCTGTTAGTTTTTTTGCTAGTTTTTAATAAAATAGACCAGTTAGGCTGGCTAGAGAGGCTGTTGGCGAGGCAAGCTGCGCGATTGTCGGAGACGGGGCGCGGGCCCTGACTCGAACTATCGTTCGCCTGTGTCGCGTACTGCGGGCGGAGGGAACAGCCGCGAACACGTCTAGCGACGTACTCGGCGTCGAGCGTGGTGTGCCGGTGAATGGTTTAACCCGTTCGGTAACGCTGAAATCTTGCTAGGTTGCAGTCGACTTAACCCTTACTCACCGACGTGCGACATCTCTTGCGAGACGTTCCGGTACAGGGAGTGGAACATCGGCCCCATCATTATTAGCCACATCATCGGCAGGAACTTGTACATAGCTTTCGGCAACCTTCGGAAGTAATATAAGCGTAAGGCGCTTGGTGAATGTGTCCGCGTAAAGAGGTGGTCCCTTGTTCGATTCTCGGGTCGCAGAAGTTGTGGGATCTAAATGGTCGTAGGGTCTTTTGAACCCACCTGGCTAGCTACAACCCTCAATGTCAATCTGCCGCCATGACAGCATTGCTGTTTTCCGGCAGTCATAGATGTGAGAGTTAGATTTATTCGATACCTCATTGTCGCTTAACGCCTGATGATTTTTTTTTCAAATGTTTATTCGAGGTCCAATTCTAAAATCAGAAGCTTTGTCTTATCGACACTGCTTGAGAGAGAGCGTCGTAAAAGAGATTTAAGCGATATAGACAGAGTTAGTGACAGTTCCTAGAAATTATTTTACTTGATAATTAAACACAATATAACAAAAATTAATTTGTTAATTAACGATTTGTTTAATCGCAAATAATACGATTGAAATACAATCTCAACGCGTTTCGCCAGTGCACACGGCATCCTCTGGAGACGCTCCGCTTTCGACAGCACGACGTCGAAACAAAGCGGAAATTAGCAAATTATTTAATTTTCCTCATCGAGTCGTGGAGTTCCGTGAAGTAGCATAAAAATGGATAATTACACTTACATATAGTAATTTCTGTTCAACACCAGGGACGACAGCAGGCACATCTGCGTCGCGAACAGCAGCTTCAGCCGCATCACCAGCAGCGCCAGCACGCCGTACACCACCGCCTGCGACATGTGGTAGAACACCGCCGGCTCGAAGCGCAGGTACTTCAGAAACACCATCAACGCGTCCGGCTCCTCGCCCGGCCTAACGCGCGGCTTTTCAACTGCGGTCCTTACGGTCCTGTCAATAACGTCCAGATCGGCTCTACGCCTCCTCCTAAGTCCGGTGTCAGGTTTGTTACCGTTCTCTTCCGACACGGTCGTTTCCTTCTTCTCCAATGGGCGTGGCTCATCGTCCAACTCCTTCCCGCAGTCCCTGAGCGCCTTGATCAGCGTGTAGTTGATAACGTTCATCCCGCTCAAGAACGTCATGGGTATCAGAAACGAGACGACCATTTTCATAATCGAGTACAGCGGCAGGAAGTCGAACACGTCCGAGCATGTGTATATCAACGTGTGGAAACTTTTGTAGTTCGTGAACTTCGAGTAGAGGATGTCCCACACGTGTGAGTCCTCCTGGACCTCCATGTAGTCGCTGATGATCCCCTTCAAGTAGAACGACGCGAAGACGACAATCACGATCCTGAGCAACACCAGCCACGATTCGACCACTAAGTCCGTGCGATTTTGCACCTTAATGCGTAGCGACCTGAACAGCAGGCAGTATGCGGAGGTGGCGATGAAGAACGCGGTGTACATGGACGACTTTAGCATGTCGTTGCTCTGCAAGATGACCGCCATGTGTAAGGCGCAGATGTGCGAGTGGAGGTAGACGGACAAAGCTCGACCGTCGATTATATGCAGCTGTTCCATCACGAAGATGATTGCGATCTGAGTGAGGAATATGAACTGGGTGAACTGCCAGAAGAGCACGCACAGGCAGTTGATGAAGCCTATGAATATCTGAAACGTATAATTGTTTCTCATTAAATAGTACATGCACACACATAAACATGTCGCCCGAAATCCAAGATTAACGAGACATATCGAAAGTGGCAGTTTCACGGAAGGCCCCTTTTTAATTTTTAATATCTTAATCATCCTTTGATATTTATAAACACAAATCACACTTCATTTGGGATCATTTACATTTGTTTGTTATTTCATTGACAACAACTCAGATGTCTAACCTCGATATTTGAATAACTAATAAAATGGCTTGCGCTGATATTACAAACAGTACACACACACAAACACATACCCACTGTGACCGGGGATGATGGACGTGTGCAACACGTGTCCAGTTAATCTAACATAATTTTATTATATATTTGGTAGCTAATTGCATTTTGTTTTTAAGTATTTAAATTTTTTAATATATATTTTTTTCGTTTTAAACGTTTCTATCTATCTATCTTGTTTGGTCGGATTTCTAACAACTGGGTCATAGTCCTCGGACTACTGTTTCTTGTGGACTGTCACTAAACACTCCCACACAACTTTTCAACTACCTCCGCAGCGCGATGGTTTACCGCGTTTCTGGTAACACAAAATAATGAAGATGTATAAAATCTTATTATTTGAGGGTAACTCCGAATGAACTCAGTCAATACGCAAACTTGGTTTCATTTAAGATGGCTCCTACAACATACACATTCTACACATGATCAGTGAAGAACATATGAAGTGATAACTCATTGCAGATAATAAAAGTTATGAATGTGGTGTAATATATCTAATGGGTTAATACTAACAATCATTATTACCGTTGCAACTAGAAATGAAGTGTACCTTACCTGTACTTCGAAACTGGTCCTCTTGAAATTATTTCTCAGCTGCATTGTCACGAGCCAGCCCTGGATTAGGAGCAGGGGCAAGGCCAGGTTCTCCCGCTCGTTGGGCGCCCACTGAACCCTGGTGCACTCCGCGTGGTTAGCGAAGTACTGAACGACAGTTAGCAGTCCTCCATATACAGTACCGCTGTGGAAATAGTGTAAAATTACTAATTCACTTTTTCATTTAATACCTAGTTTATAAGTTCCTAATATGGGCGGTACCGGAACCTAGAGGGCGCCATAGCTTTTTGTGGAGGCGGGAGCAAGTGCTAAGGCAAATGAGAGGTGTTATGATAGTGAAGGTGGCGGTTTAGATGTACCTACCTCATTAGAAATTCAATGTAATAAAATACTAAATTTTATTATTTTTTGTACAAAAGAGGCTGGTAGTTCACAAAAGGTTGGGATGCTATGACCTAGCTGAAGCACAGCTGGCTTTATTTGATCTGAACCCAGCAATGCCTTAGAGGTGACACGGCAGAAAACACATGAGAGTGAGAAGAATTATAGGCGAACAAGCTTCACTATCTACAGCTGTGATACACAAAGTGATCTACATTGACTCTCAAGAGACGGCGATAGCTGGCGAATATCCATGATTGTGATCAAATTACAAAAATTCTGTATTAGATAAGATCCACATAAAGTTTGCTACAGCCACATTGTCACTTAAAAATAGTAGAAATTACAGTCAACTGTAACAATACAAAAAATCTTCTAGGAAAGGGATATCCCAAAACTGGAAAACAATCACCGCTTGTTGGGTGATATAGCGCAGTTTGTAATATCAAACGTTGCTTACACAATGTAGGTGGTAAAAGTTTGGCATGAAAAATACAATGTCAAGTAAGTGTTGCTGGGTCTGTATTCCATTCTGACCTCTGCTATAAATAAGAGGGAGGTGGCTAACCAATCAGGTTCATGAACCACTAAACCAATCCAATAGCGATGCGGCCCCACAAGGGAATCCATTTTACAAATGCAAGAGGTTAAACAATACAACAGGAAAACAGTTACAATATTACTTAAATCCTTTATAGAATAATAACTAAATTCCTCTTATTCAATGTAATTCACCCTTAAAACATTTTCCATCCCTTTCGCTCACCTGAGCGTCACCGCATGCAAAAAGAGCACAGACACAGTCAAGCCAGCCAACAGCCAGAACACCTCCAAGTAGAAGATCATCGGGTCACCAATGCCAACGCAGCTCTGCACAGTGCCATGGCCCACGTCACGCGAAACCGTGTAACACTCGCGGTGGCTCGTCGTGTTCAGTGCTGGCTCCAGGATATAGTATACCGTGCCGATTATAACCTATGAAAGCAAAATAGTTAAGGAATATTCTTGAATAATTCAACTGTGCACCCGTGAAACATTGTAAAAACAATAAGATGTTTAAATATACAAAAAAAATTATAAATATAATATCAATAAAGTATTTGAGTGAAAACTTTTAAAGTGCCCATGTTAATAAGAAATCCTTAACTCTCCTAAAATATATCTGTTTTCCAGTGTGCAATAATTTAATATTATTTATTTTTTGGTTTATATGCATGCACATCTACCTTTTGTTACCCTGCCATTCAAATTTTATGAGAGCATATTATGTACTTTATCATAAAGAGAAATTTTGTTTATGGCACTTTATATTTAGAATTGCTTCGACCCTCTCCATTTATACATAATTAACTTCATCATATATTTTCCTGACATTCAAAATGAAACATTTCTCTTCATTCATTTGTTTCGAATTATTTTTTACTTTATGAATATATAAACATGTATATGTTTATTCAGCATATCAGGTCAATATCACTACAAAGATATAATATTAATGAAAAAAACTCTTACCTCCGGATGTATGTTGAATCTGTTGAATGCATTAATCACTTTCGGGTGTTCGACAAGATGGTCGTTCATAATTGTACGAATACCATCTGTATATACTTGAGTTTCCACAATGGTCTTGTAATAAAAGTAGTAAAAGCCCATTTCCGTTCGTAGCGACATCTCACGCTCGAGATCAGAGAGGTGAGAGAAATTTCGGTCATTCTCAAATAGGTTAGAGACGTAACTGTAGTGGACTCCACCTAAGACTAGGGCTGTGAATAATAATGCAATGATAATCATCATGATGGTCAGCTTTTGAACCTTTTTATGAAACCAACTTTGATAAAACATTTTCAAATAAAAAACAATCATCAACAACTCTAGGGTTTATATTCAATTTTTCCATAACTGACTTCGAGGTATGCATTTTAGAACATAAAGAACCAGACCATGAAAGAGGAACATATAAGATGTATATTGAATTTAGAACCTCTTTGTAATCAGGTAATACAAACAGTCTATTTTAAACATTGTAACTATCTGCCAAATTGATTTCTGTCATTATATCAGTTCACCCATTTGGAAGATTACCCAAACAAATAAAAAGAGAAAAGTACATATACAATATGTTTATAAATATGCTTTTTGGTATAAATATTCTACAAACATTCTTATGAATTTAGTAAAAAGCTAGTTTTGATGTTATAAAAATTACAAAAAGACAATAAATTTTATTAATGTACCTCTGAGTGGTATGTTATTTGCTACATAAAATCTACAGCTAATAAATACTTTTGATATAAAATTAAAATTCTATGGATATTTAAGATTTGTTAAATGGTAAATGGCTTAATTTTATGCTAATCGCATTTCATTTATTATTATTTATCATACCTTAAGTTCATCTTTACTATATAGAAACTATTACTATATTCACTGAAGAAAACAATTTTTGAATGAAACATTGAAAATTAATAGCCAACTAATTTATTAATTTAAAACTGATTAAAATGTTGATTAATTAATAACATAACCGGTTTTAATTAAAATAAATTAATATAATAATTTAATTTTAAAACACAAAGGCTTACCGACGATGGCGAGAGAAGAATAAGCCAAAATCTTCCCCACCAATGTATTTCTGGTTCCCGGTTCTTGTGCGGCATCTTCTGCAGCTGTTTCCATTTTGAGTTAAAAATTTTATTACATACTTTGAGAAATACAATTCTATACAAATCTTTAATAATTGATTAAATCCTTCCTTTTTGTTTATTGACACTGACAACAGATATTGACAGAATGTGACCGCCAGTGTTGCCTAAAAAACTTTTTTAATGTATTGACGAATGAGCTTATGATATTTTGTTTTACAAGAAACTTCTATTTAAGAATAATTCCTGTATGTTTAGCTGTTGTTAAAATATACATTAATTTAAAGAAAATAGAGATTTATAGTAAAAAAATTCATGACAATTTTTTATATTTATTATCGTGTGTAGGCTTTGTATCAATTACGATTTATTAAATTTAGTGCACTATATTGTTTAACTAGGTTATGTCGGGCTTTAGGGCTTGTATATCGCTCGTACCGCTACTGATTAAGGTTACGAGAAATTTAAGAAATAAATGTATGAATTTTAGTCTTTTGTTTCTCCTATAAATAAAAAAGGAGAAACTATAAAATATACCGAATTTAAATCTAAGACGAGGCGGTATGGTCTTAGAATTTTAGCCAGTTCCCAAAAAAAAAACTAGGAAAAAACAAGGAATTATTTCTTTTACTTTTATTTTTAATCAAATATTTTGAATTTCCAAATTAAAGAAATGAATTTTTTTATTATATAATTATGCAGTACTTGAACATACTTTAACACATTGCTATAGTTTTTGGACTATTAGCAGATTTTATCCTTAACTATCAATCTCTAGTGATAGATCTGATGTAAGAGAATGATTACTGTATCGCAGTTCATTTTATTAATCATGCTCAATGTGATGCTTGAGATTGTATTTATTTTCCTTAAACACAATGAAATACAGGAAATCGATAAATAAATAAATATTTTTTTTGCATATTTGCTATTGAAAAATTTACCAATTTATAACATGCTATCAGTTATTAGTTATTCATTTAAATTCTTAGAATTATCTTTGGAAAATTGACCTTGTTGTCATCAATATTATTAATAACACGTTCGAGGGTTACGATTGGCTATAGACTAGTTCTTGATAGGGTTGCTAACTTAGTGAGTGCAAATAACATAAGCAATAAGAACTATTTTTTAACATTACGTGTCAAAACTGAATTTGCTTTTTATCTTTTTTTATTTATAATCTCATGGCAAGTGATATATTTTCGCCTGTTATATACCTAGCCTATTAAATAAGCGAAAGTAAGTTCGATTCTGAATTTTGCTTCAAAGAATATTTTTTAGGATGTTGACATAGTTTTCTTTGTATATTAAAAAAAAATCTCGTGCCATTTAAAATCCATCAGCTCCTTTCTAGTTTTATTATTTTATATTGTTTTTCATACTTTTAACCATGTTAATTTTTTTATTGAAATAATAAGTTACTCCCTTAATAACGCTGTGGCCTTGTAACGTGGATGACCCTGACGAATTCCTGGGAAACATGAGAAGTTGAGTTTAGTGAGTGGCCGGATTTTCACTGACGCGCTGCTGCATATCTTTAAATCGTTTTGCCATCTACGACCTCATTGTCACTTGACATCAAATATTATCCCTTTGACAAAAAAAATGTAGATTATTTTGAGCAAGCTTTATTATTTTTGGCTTTATTTTCATTTAAGATCATATGAAATTGAACTCATTCAGTCTTTTCCAGATTGAAAAGTGTTTTACATAAAAGATATTTTTTAAAATAGTTTATATTGTAATGTACAACCCTAACAGCTATAGTGACATATGGTCATGGGTGATACCCAAGTCGCCGCTTGTTATACTTTATCCTTATACGTCTATTATATTTATAGTAGCTTTGTTTTGGTATAAATCTATAACTGTTTAACAACATTAAAGTTCAATTTCAAGAAGTTTTTTGTGAAATTTATACGCAATATGTGGCCAAAAGTATTTTCATCGTTGTTTATTGGTAAGGAAATATGCATTGTTTACTTAATGTAAATTAAAATTGCAATTTGAATAATTTAAACATTAAATTAACTCAAAAATTTAAATTTTTTTTAAATACAACGTATTACATAGCAATATTAGCTGCCATTCGCCCATTTCATTTTTTTATAGTCTGCAGGCATCCATGCTTTCAAAAAAACAAGAGAATTACAGGAAAATCATATTTTGTTTTCATCGGCGGGAAAAAATTGGGTAAAATGAAAAAAGAAATAAAATAGTGTAGGATTTAAATTGGCTCTTGTTAACATGCCATAAAATTTTCATAAAATAAAATATGGACTTGAGGAATTTGTAAATAAAAAAAATTATAGTCTTAAACTACAAGTAATTGTGCATCGAATGGTCATGCTTCTATTTCAATTTGTTTAGTTGTTTTTACATGATTGTGATTTAAAGGAAAATAACTAAATATATATTTACGAGTTTATTACCTGATTATTATTGTTTATGGTGTTTTATATCTACGTGAATATTAAACATAATGAAAAAAAATTATACGGATTTTTTTCACGTTTATTTAAACTATTTTTACCCGACGTTTCGAGTGTTTTACAGCACCTACGTTCACGGAAAGACTAAAATGATAGGTGTCCGTATGTCATAGTTACTCGTATCGTTCCGTTCTATGCAGAATGAGCTTACTATGTTTTAAAGTCCTATAGTGGTTGGTATAGTTTTGTTTGGAATCTTATTTTCTGAGTCGATTAATTCAAATATTGCTACACATACTGGAGAGGGATTAATTTTAATACTTCATTTAAAATATATCATGCAGGGAAGCGGAAGGGTGAAGGCTATTTAATAAGAAAAACTAAGAATCGTGGTATTTATTATAAAAAAATTAAGTATTCTGTGATAACTTTGATTTCAGAAAAATTTTTTTTTGTTCCAGTTACATTATTCTTGGAGGTTGCTCTCTGTCTACTAACTAACAAGTATTTATAAAATACTACTTTTTTTAACAGTTAAAACCGACTTACACTTCGATTTTAATTATTTAATTAAAAAAGAAATCTTGATTACAGTTCAGATGGATTATATAGAAACGCATTCAGAAGTAGAAGAAAAAGAGAAGAAGCAAAGTAAGTGATCACATAGTTTTAATTAGGTAAACTTAGTATCGTCATAAAATAAAATGATAGAACCCCAACGTATTATTTTGTTCGAATTTTACGACACCAAATAGATTTCGTTTCGTGACAATAAAGGTCCGATGTGGAAAATGAATATTATTTAACAAATATACCTGTCACTGATATTGTTATACAATATTATATATAGAAATTATGATTTGTCTTATTATTTATGGACTAATCTCTATTTTTTATGATGTTAATATACAATGAGGTTGCAGATGATTTTGCGTGGTAGATACAGTTGTATTTAGTAATTGAAACTTTCCAAAATATGCGGTACTACCCCCTAGAGGGTGCTGGATCTGTTGGCATGGTCGGTTGCGGATCCAAAGGGACATAGGCAGCGTTATCACAGTCAAGGAGGCGTTCGCGGTGTATTTAATTAGCAAGTTTATAATACTAAATTTGAATTTAATGTAATAAAATATTTTTAGCTTTCTTTTAAAGAGGACAGTAGTCAATAAATGGTTGTGGAACTTTGGTTAAGATTGTAACGCATTGGATAACTTTTACAGATGCACGCTGCCGCCTCAGCCTGCTAACGGGCGGTATAAGGTGACTGGTGGGTCAGTCGTCGATGGCAAAGCCCTGTTTATCAACCTCCAGTACAGCTGTGAGCCAGGTTTCGTGCTAGACGGCGACGCGAGCGCATTCTGCTACGGCGGCGACTGGAACGAGCTACCTCGCTGTGTCCGTGAGTTTTGCCGCCATTTTGAATCGCTGTTTTTGGATGCCATCTTATGTTACCGTTCATTATCTCTAACATTCGTGGCAGAAAGTATTTGGTTATTAACCTAATAATAAAGACTTTTTGTGCCATATCTTTTAGTTATTTTTTTGTACATTTAAGTAATTCATCAAATCTCCTGTATATTTAATAAATCCCGACCTCCAATATCAAGAAAGTTAATTTTTTTTATCGACAGTGGACTTAGACTAAACATCAATTTCTTATAACTATTTGTTTAATTTAACTAAAGTGAAGAAAACCCTACTTCATACATATATGACTTCGGGAATAGCATTAAGGTTATAGCGGCAGATTGACATGAAAAGTTGAAGCTTTATAGGATATACCCTAACATCATCCAAACTTCACTACCCGTGTAAAGCTAGAATAGAATTAGAAACGTTCGTATTACAAAGTATGTGTTAAGAATGTTACAGAATGAGTAAAGATAATTTTATCAACTCTCTCCGTGGCGCTGTAATTTACTGCTTATATTGTAACATGGAGATACCGCATTTGAATTCGCGGACTAGTTGAGCAATATGGCTGTAAGTGTTTTGGAACCCTCCTGGCTAGCTACAATCCTCAATATCCGCCGCCATAACAGCACTTGATGTGTTCCAGCGGTCGTACACGTGAGAGTCAAGTAATTTAGGCGAGCATGCTTCACCGTCCACGGCCTCGTTGTCACTTTACAGAGACATGCCGGCTGATGAGGCACCGGAGCGTGCGGTACAACTGCATCATCAGCGGCACGGAGGAGACCAGGCCATGCCGCGACGCGGAGCTGGAGGGTGTTGTGGTGCAGCCCACATGCCAGCAGCCCCATTACTACACGCCCATCGAGCTGCCCTACATGACGTGCAGACGGGGAAAATGGAATGCCTGGCCCACCTGCATACCGGGTAATATTTTTTTAATCGGTATCGAGTTAATACTTTACCTTAACATCAGATAATTTGCAGTGACAATAAGGCCAAAAATGGTAGTGTTCGTCCAGAATACTCTGACTGGTATCTGTATGACTGCAGGAACACAGCAATACTGTAATGGCATATTGCAATTGTAATTTTGTATTCACTAAGAAGAATATCCGACTGCTAACTTAAACTCAAACAAGTTCTCCAAGATGTGAAAGATGTAACATCGGGGGGGTTGTTGTTGGTGCAACTCCGACATAAATTCTCGCCATTATAATAACTGGTATGCCATAGCATTTCTTTAAGTAAAACAAAAATATGATATACTAGTGTACCATACCTGTTATTTTAGGTTGTAGTTTTATTAGAATTTTGTGTAAACATTAACGCAGAATGCGGTCTACTGAGTCCAAAGGCCGCCCCGGTGGGCGCTCCAAGGTCCGTGATACCCTGGCACGCCGCCATCTACATCAAGAACGTGCTGGCGGCCACCCACGAGCACGTCTGTAGTGGATCCTTAATCAGTAACTCAGTAATTTTATCAGGTAAAGAACACCATTCGGATTAAAGCAATATAAACATATATATAAAAACAACAAGTAGTAGACCTTGGTGGCGCCTTCTACCAGCATCATCTAATTAAGTCCGCAAGCATGGCGTATAGCGAAAATTGTTTTGTTCTTTTCTTTATTCACAATGAGCTAACACTATACATCAACTGGTATATAATGTTAATGGATAATGAGGCCGTAGATGTGTGAAGCGTGCTACCTTAAAATGCTTTTGCTCTCATACTTTCAATTGCCGGAAGACAGTAATATTGTTATGGCGGCAGATTGAAACTGCGGATGGCTAACTAGACAGGTTGAAAAAACCTTAACATCATTAAAACTCCACTATTTGCGTGTCTTAGGAATCTTATCTGGAATTTTACTATAAGCCAAGTGCAGCCCATCGCTGATAAAAGACTTTTTATCACAATCCAATCAATAAATCTATTTAATAAATAAAGTTCAATGTGAACACTTGTAAATGGCTATTGTTTCGTTTTTACATTATGTAAACATTGATTTTCGATTAGGCGATAGTTTTCCTTTATAAATAAATAAAGTTCACGTATATTCGTAAACTTTGTACTCAAACAAAAAGGTTTTATATATTTCCAAACATAAACGTTTTTTATATTTAATATAAAATATAAATTAATAACGGTAATCGGCTTCACCGCAGCATACGTTTATTTGTTCCAGCGGCGCATTGCTTTTGGGACGAGAATACCAACGCCGTCAGGGACGAGACTAACTTCGCAGTGGCCGTGGGCAAGACGTACAGCGATTGGAACCACCCTGACGATGAACAGTACGCGCAGCGGTCGGACGTAAGTTGACAGAGGTCGGGCGTTTATGTTGACAGTTGTCGGATGTTAAGCTTGCAAGGCTGGAACTTGTACGCAGTTGTAGGCCAGGACCTCTCGCTGCCGAGCGTGTTTGGGTCCATGTGAGATGCCTCCTTCTGCGAGGTAGTGGTGTCGTGTAGGGAGGCGGCGGAGTTGGAGAGGGAGGACGATCCCTCCCAACCTTCGTTCCGTAGACTTAGAGAGGGAAGGAGGAGGTGACAATACGATCGCGCCCTTCCCTCTTCCGGTAGTGGCTCGCTGCTGGAGGTGCGGGGCCACCTTAACGTGCCTACACTGGTCACCACTGACGAACGGGAGTGACCTAGCGCTTCTGGTGACTCCCGTCGTTTCCCCGATAAAGAGCATGTCGGGTTCGTCGTCTGGGGCGGGCAATCGCCGGCGGTGTTGTGGAAGTAAAGGTTCAGCCGATTTCTCACGACACTGACATTCAGGTGACAAAGGACCACAGTAGGGTATAGTGGGTATACCCCGCCACTGCCTTTTAGAGGGGGAGCTCAAGACATGTCCCTCTGTCTTCCAACAGAGAGTGTGACGGTGCGTGACGCATTCCCTATTTAAAAAGAAAAAGAGATCGGATGTAAGATGGCACAGGGTAACATTTCGTGCCTTCAGTCTCTGAGACGCTTAACCATATTGGGTAAACAACTGAGTTTTAGCTGCTGTCAGCGAAATTGTAGGTATAAATAGGTGTACGTACCTTCTTAAATTAAGGCTAAACGTAAATTTTAAATAGTAATAGAGTTTTTATGACTACTACTACTACCACTACTACTACTACTAGATGCCATCCTCACAGACGATATGTCGCCATGACAATGTTGCTGTATGCCAGCTACCATACACGAGAAAGTCTCACATGTGTCCACAGACAAGCGGTATTTCATTGCCGATAAAAAAAAGTGTTACGTAACCACTATAACTAACCTCTCATTTTCGGCAGTCCCTAGCATTTAACGTCAGGTGTTCAAGAAAAATTTGTCACACGACACTGAGAAATTCCTTATGGATTATTCAATGACCAATCGTTAACAAATATTTCTGGCAGACCCAACTTCGAAAATTGCCAAAGATCTAATGACTTTGGCAGAATAGGTTTCATTTGTTTTGACTAGAAGATTTTATTATTATTTATTATTCCGTTTTATATTTAGTAATAAGTTGTTGTAATAGAAATAGTTAAGATGGGATTGATATGACTGTTGTGACAAAAAAACAAAAAAATAAATAAAAAGAAAACAAATATTTCGTTACATATCGTTATTTATTCAGTGAATGTGTTTGTGTCCAGGTGAGGAAGATCGTTGTGCCGAAGTCTTACCGCGGCGCTGAGAACGGTCACCACGACGACCTCGCCGTGGTGGTGGTGTCGCGGGGCTTCGAGTACCAGCACCACGTGCGGCCCGTCTGCCTCGACTTCAAGCGGGACATGCTCGACAAGCATCTGGTCGTAGGCAACCACGGCAAGGTATATTTAACACAGAATAATCCCCGCATATAGTCGTTTCAACATCAAAATTACCTAACTAAACAAAATACTTTTAATCAAATCACTTAAACAAACCGCAATTTTTTTAAGTTATTTAATAAAAAATAGTCCGATTCACTTATACTTCATTGCTTCTATAGCCCTCTAGGTGGACATTCTTTAATAGAGTCTCTGTTCTTAAAGGTCCCAAATTAAGTAATTTGATTCTTTGCAAAATAAGCTACAATAAAGCGATGGTAAATGATTGATATATACACAGAACTCCTATATATTTTTATATTATTTATATATTTTTACCTCTTGTGTGTGCAAAGTTAAAACAGCAGTAACAAAAGTAATTATTGTTATAAAATGTAACAAGCATTTATCCATTATTGATTTAAATCTCATTACAAAGAAAATAATTTATAGTTTAGTTAGATTTGTTTATAACGAATTCGTTATTTTATTTTTCTTAAATTATAAATAAGCCCCGAGTTGTATTCCCATCTGCTTGCGGTCATAATCAATAGTGTTATCGACAAAAAAGCCGAAAAGCCGGGCTTTAGATAAGGATACTACTAGTCATAATGTAGAATAAATAAATTATGATCGGTATAAATTCTTGAAACACAACAAACACAATAAATACGAAAACAGGAGAAAAACCACATCGTATTATGATAAATAATTTTTGTCGGCCTTCGGTGGTTCAGCTTGTCTTGTAACGCTGAGGTCCTGGGTTCGATTCCGGGCCACGGGAGCAGTATAGTCTGGATGATGGTTGGGTTTTTCAAACTCGACTGGCTGGCTACCACCCTCAATGTCAATCTGCCGCCATAACAACATCGCTGTGTTCCGGCAGTCATGCACGTGAGCGCCAGATTTATATTATGCTGACACGCTTCAACATCTACGGCCTCATTGTCACTTATCATTAGGTGAAATCGGAGTCAAGTGTTAGCCCATAACCGATTAAAAAAACGTATGTAGATGTGTATTTAAGTGTACGGGTTTGCCACATAC